>NJRP01000091.1:513814-557140 GCA_003063835.1 Aphaenogaster floridana | reverse complement strand
TTCTTCAGTCTAGATTTTTGGCTTTATTAGGCACTACGCCACATTTATAGAATGTTCGTCTTAATCTATTTATTATAATTTATTAACACCTGAAGAGGACCACAAACAATGGTCGAAACGTAGTGAATTTTTAAATAAATTTTGGCCAGTTGTGTTGATTACATCAAATATATTTTCTTGTTAATTATTTACTGGCGAAGAGGAGTTTTATTGCTTGTTTTCAAGAAGATATATTAATTATTTCATAACACTTATCACCAACAAAGAATTATCTTCTAACAGTTATTATGCGAGTATTAATTTATTGGAAAAAAGTTTTTATCTTGATTCGGTTAAGATTGAACCCAGAGATTGAACACAAAGTTTTCACAAAAGATGTCTTTAAGACATCGCCCAATTTTAGACTTTGTGTTGTCTGGGAAGATAATTAGATTTAAGAAGGACGCCTCATCTTTCACGTTATTATTATTCTGTGACAGATCACGAGTAAGACGGGCACGATAATTCTTGGCCGATGAGGAGCAGAGCAGCACGAGGGCGAGTAGTAGAAGGAGCAGCAGCACGAGCAAGAGCGAGCGGCTTCGTCGTCGTAGAAAGTGGTGGCGGTGTGGAGAAGCAGAAGAAGGAACGAGGACGAAGTGGCGGCGGCAGCAGCGGCAGTGGCAACGGCGGCAAAGCGGCGACGAACAGCCAGGTCCCCCCATGTTAGCGGACATCAACGGCAACCTGGCGGATCTGAGAAGCGAAGCGATGGCGTCGCAGAGATTTTGTCTGCGTTGGAACAACCACCAGAGCAATCTGCTCTCCGTCTTCGACCAGCTGTTACACGACGAGTCGTTCGTCGATGTCACGCTGGCCGTTGAGGGCCAGCTACTCAGGGCGCATAAGATGGTGCTGTCAGCGTGTAGCCCCTACTTTCAGGTAAGCCCGACTTTTCGCGCCTATAATTTATCGAGATTCAAACTTTACGAGTACTTTAGTTAGACGAATAAATAATGGCAAGTGCCAGTCATATATAATTTTGCAATAAAATAACAGTATTTTAAATGGTCTCTGTGATACATTATAATTGGATCCTATTGACACTGGCAGAACTCTTAAAGAAATAAATTGTAATGTAGAATTTCCATGTTCAACTTGCAGTTTATTAAAAAAGAGGATTAAAATTCTAAACTGATATGATAATTTGTATTTATAGGCCTTGTTCGTTGGCCATCCCGACAAGCACCCGATAGTCATTCTGAAGGATGTTCCATATGTGGACATGCGCAGCCTTCTGGACTTCATGTACCGCGGCGAGGTGAGCGTTGATCAGGATCGACTGACCGCTTTCCTGCGAGTCGCCGAATCCCTGAGGATAAAGGGCCTGACCGAGGTGAACGAGGACAAGTGCGATTTACCAAGCATCACATCCTCGCTATTGGGCGGCAGCCAGAACGCGGTAGCGCCGCCGCCGCCCAGTCTCCATCGGATCAACCAAATCGGTCCGCATCATCATCATGTCGCGCAGAAGAGGTTCCATCATATGTCCAGCCATCCGTTGCTTGGTTCGGCGCTGACGGCGCCCAAGAGAAAACGCGGCAGACCCAGGAAGTTGAGTGGTTCGTCGGACACGCCAATCGGCGAAATCAGCGGTCAGGACCTTCAATCCTGCTCCGGCGCCGATCTAGTCCAGGGTTCGCCCGAGATGATGGAAATGAAGATGGGACTGGATTTTCAGAGCGAGGTTAGCGGTAATGTGAGAAGCGCCGGTGCCTCCTCCTCTTCCAACGCCAATTCTGCGACAGCCGCCAGTAATTCCGCTGCCGCCGCCACGGCCTCCTCGGGATCATCGTCGGCGAGGAGAGACGAGCCTACGGAGAACGGCACCGATACACCGGAGCCGCCAGTCACACGGGTCAAACGAGAACCGGAACCGACGCCCAGCACCTCAGCGCAAGGTATGAAGCGAAACACGACGATGTGCGATATAACATTGAACTTAAATTTGGAAATCACCGAGGCTGATTGTTACGTCGTTGTTGATTCTAGCCTCGGATGAGACATTCGCGCGGCCGCACAGTAGGCAAGGGAGTGAGGGTTTCAAGCAAGGTAAGACCTTTAGCTTACTTGACTTCAATACAGAGAAGCCTTGCATTGCTAATACTCCCTGATACAACGCGAACGGCGAATTTAACGCAATTTTTGTGATTTACCTGAGCATCCCTCAGATATAGCATAATTTATCTACCAAACGGAGAGCTGCGCGCGATTATAAATTATAATTAATTAAATAATTATACAACTATTCATGCACAGTTTATATCGTTAATTATACAGACCTCGTAAATATGTAGTAAAATATTAACTCCTTCAGACTTGACTGTTCTTCTATACATAATAAAGCAATCGTTTCGTATCTTTGGATCCATTAATAGATTTTCATTAAAGTTTAGGAAAAGAAGTCTTTACTTTTTTAAAATTTACATGCATGGATCTGTTGGAGTTAATTCTTCGTTTAACCCTCGAAACGGGCGCAGTGTTGCATAGAAAATATTACTAATATTAGTCTAATTGTTAATTTGAGAATGCATTCTTGAAAATTATATAAGGTAAGTCACAAGGTGTAGCGCTGAACGCAACGTGCGCCTGAGGGTTAATATATAGTCGCATTTTAGTAAAACCGCGTAGTTTTATGGATGCAAAAGATAATGAAGTCGCGTCTAACTGCGCGTCTAATTGCGAACGATGCCCCACCAGATGTCTTAGCATGGTGTGAAATGTGATTCCCATAACGCGGGCGCGGAGAAGAATGTCGATTATTTCGACCCTTGATACTTCTAAATCTTATAATTAAAAAAAGTGTATATAATAGCTGTTCGTTTTTAAATAATTGTAAAATTAAGATTTAAATTGAGCGCATTAATTTTGGATGACGCTGAGTTATGATTGTCGTCGAATATTCTTCTCCGTGCGAACCCAAAGGACGGGGAAAGAACTCGCTTTTGTGCCGTCCGAATGCTTATTCGTTTCTTGTGAACGCGCCCCGAGGAGCAAGCAAGCAAGCGAACCAATCCGCGGCATTATGGACGACGCTGTAGACTCTCTACGTGAGAACGACTCTTACGGCTCTCTCGCACGATTCGTCGAGGTCGATCGACGACGTCTGAGAATCTCAGAATCAGAGAAGCCCGATCCCGAGGGCTTTCGATACCTCAATCAATTATATCAAGTCTCGAGACTTCGCGTCACACTTCGCGACGATGCTCGCGCGGATCTATTATCTCCTAATCACACGCGTCGTCGCCGTCGTGGACGACACTCTTATCCTAATGTGCTGCTAATGAATTTGACTTTTCAGACTTATCTCGAGCTGCCTTGCCGAGCGGCTCGGCCAATCGTTGTCGCACTCCTGCAAGCGCGCTCCTTCCGCCTTTTTTTTTTCTTTTAGGAGCTAGCCAGGACTCGCAACCCTCGCGACATAACATAAATGTCGGGCTCGCGATGTCGCGGATCATTTCCGAAAATCGCGATCCCGTTTAATCGCGGCGCGCTGACCAGACTAAAGTTAGCCGCGCTTCGAAATCTCTCGCGTTTATCTCTGACCATTTTTGAAACAAAACGCACACGAAAAGAAAAAGAAAGAGATAAGGAAAAAGCAATAATTCCGACGCGAGAGAATAGTCTGCGTCCGGAAGAACTTTGAAAAAAGGCAGTAAAGCAATTTCCCGACGAGATAAAAACAATAGTAAAAATAATTTTCTTTTTCAAAGCCAAGCGAGCGAAGGCTTCTGAAGGTAGCCGCACGTAGGATGTCATATATCGATACGCGCGCGCGCGGCGTTCAAATCGCGAGAGACAAAAAAAGATGCAGTAAAAATGGACGAAAACATGCACATATATAGAAAGGGAAAGAGTGGAGGAGAGAGAAAGAGAGAGCGAAAGAGAGATAGAGAGAAAGATAAACGGGGAGCCGCCGTCTGGTTAATCGAGAATTTGCGTTCGGAACTCGCAATGTTGCCATGACACCCCGTGAAAAAAAACCTGGAAAGGGAACTCCCCTTTGTGCGAACGTCTGCGAAATTAATTAATCTCTAATGAAACCCATTGCACTCGCGCCGCCGAGTCGTTGTTCTCGTCGAGGACGTACATAATATATATATAGATACATCTAGATACATACATATATATAATATATATAACCCATACGTAATTCTCACGCTCGGCCAATGTGCAGCGCCTCATTCCTGTCGTCCCTTCCTCCCCGTTCTCGGTAGCACAGAATCAGCCACCTCCTTGTCTTGCCTCTTCATGATCAATCTGTGTATTCTCTCTGCCGCACCGCACCTGTCGCTCTGTTCGATGTCTCGAACTTCTAAGCCCTAACCCCAAACTTCTCCGCTAACATCCCCATACCCGTGTTCACCCATGCTCTCTTTTCCGCACGAATGGAAAAACGCTTCGCTGCCATTGGCCAATGGTAACAGGAGGGGGTGGAGCCAGCTTTTAGCGGTGCTTACTTTTTTTTATTGTCTGATTTTTCACACCTTGAACGCTGGTTAACTTCTTTTACGCTCGTTCGTTGCGAGGAACATAGAATAGAGAAGTTTCACTTTTTTTTTTATCGCGAAAAGACAAACGGCAAAGAGGAAGAGAGAGAGGAGAGACGTAAACGCGTCGATGATGATTATAATGATGACAATGATGATGAATGTGAATTAAACAATGGACGACACATTGTCGGCAGGTTTATCGTTTCCGTCTTCTCTTGCGTTCTTCTCGTTGCTTTAGACGATAACGACGACAATGAGAAAAGGTGAATTGCAAAATGAGAGATAAAAGTAGAAGCAGGATAGATAGATTAATATGCAAAAATAAAAAGAGGAGTGGCAAATCAAGAAAAAGAGAAATCAGAAGAGAAAGAAATAGTGTGACGTACGTTTCTTTTTTTTCCTATTTATATAAAAATGTATTTACGTGCGCGCGCGCGCGAGAGAGAGACAGAGAGAAAGAGAGTGCTTCGAAGATGTCGTCGGAGATGATCTCGTTTCAATAGTGACCGTGATCGCTTTGTTCACTTTTGGCGCAGGTGAGTTGAGATTATCTGAATCACCATCATTCTGAGAGATTTTTAAGCTTTGCGCGGGGGAAGCGAGGGAGCTAGGGAGGCCAGCCGCTAGAAAAAAAAATACAATGTAGAAAAGAAAGAATCGAAGTCAAAATCATAGATGCACTAAATAGATAGAACGAAAAGACGGAACCGTTCCGAAAAAGTGCCGGAGTATAAGAGAAAGCCGGATATATAGAAGGATGTGACGCCGGAAGTCGAAAGCGGATAACGATATTGTGTTAGAAATGTTTCACGTGTAATATAAATTCGAACCAAAATTTTCTTAAAGATAATCAATCGAATGAAATACGCAAGGAGGAGAAAAGAGTTGCTTTTTTTTCTCTCGAGCGTCCTCGATCTCGATGGATCGTTTTCCCGTAGAGATGGATACAAGCAGACTGACTGGACGCACTGGACCGAAGGGGGCGGGGGGGTTGGTTAAAGTGTGCACATGTGTCGCTGGTAATCTATTAATCAATTTCGCATATGCGTGATACCGCCTGATGCGCGTATACGGGTTGTATCCGTCAGACAGCACGAACCTTTCTGCCGATCGTAGATTCCAAGTTGGGAGAACCACTTCGATGAGTTCTACTTCCGTCCCTAGATTATATGTAAGTGATCTTCTTGCATTTTGTTCGAACGTCTGAATAGCTGCGTTCAGAAAAAAACAGCTTTGCAACTGTTGTAAGATTCTTTAATATGATTCGTTTATACACTTAGCTCCCCAGAAGGAACTAAGGACAATCATATTAAAGAATGTTACAACAGTTGCAAGGCTGCTTTTTGTGCTGGACGTAGCCAATGCCGGTGGTTCTGGAGCTACGAGTTATGAATCGAAGTCGTTCGAGTGCGTCGCGAGGGCGAAGCGCTTTGATCGGTTGGCTTTGATCGTTCGTCGACTCGAGGAGCGATCTTCGACGAACTTCTCGACGTTCGAACGATCACCGCGATGATTCTCAGTTTCCCCCTCGGAATCTACAATCGGTAATGGATGTGCCGTGTCGCGCGACACATCCCGTATACACGCGGATTTTCTATGGGCTTGTGTACGTGTGTTCGCGGGAATACAAGCGCGTGTGAAATGTTCATCGGGCGAATGAGTGAGGTGAGGGTGAGGGGGAGATGGGAGGGTGCGCGTGTATGGTGGATGCGTGGCAGAAGATACGAGGAAGCGTGTGTGAGAGAGAAAGGACGCGTGAAGAGTTTAGGTGTCCGGGGAGAAAGAGGGAAAGACTGTGATGTTGCCGGGAACTGTTCGGTTTTGCAACCGGCGTGAGAGGATGCGTGAAAGTAGAAGAGTCTGTCTGAAGGGGGATAGGACAAGCGGGGGCGGGGACGACATGGAGAGGGCGTGTCGCAGCCGTGAAGTATCCTTTAACGCGGGACAGAAGTTGACTGAAGACAGCCGATTCGAACACGGTGACTCTTTTTTGCTGGCTCTACCCTTCCTCTTGCTTCCCCCCACAAATATAGAGAATACGTTGTGCCAATACAGTACATCGTACACAGAGATACGTAGATCACGAGATGCGCGGTAGAACTCCGTTTATCAGAACGTCCGCGGTGGAGTTTGTGCGACGGAAGCGATCGTGCCAACGGTATTACCTAATCTCGTAAGATACAGAGATGACTTAGGTGAAGAACATGATCTTCAGCTACGTAAAGAATCAAGAGATTGACCTGTGTGCAGACGAAGATCCCCTCGGTATCGAGGATCTAGTATACGTAGAGATAATATTGAGAAACCGATAACTCCAAATACTAGTCTGGAATACTATCCGTCTGTGATACCGTTCTGGAAAACTTGTCACGAGCAAGAGTTTAAAGATTGGCCTTCTGATAAACGAACTCCTACCGCGCATCCGATGCTTGCACGACATATTATTATACCGCGCGGGCATGGAGGACGATTTAAAGGATCGAGATCTATTCGTTTCAGAATTGGAGGAGACGTCGAGCGGCGGTGGCGATAGCGGCGAGCCGCCGACTCATATCCGCATCAACTTCGAGCGATGCTTTCGCAAGGAGTTCAGCACGTCGACGCTGCAGGGTAAGGCCGCGTCGACCGCCGCCGCGATGGGCGACGAGCAGCAACAGCAACACTCGGACACCGAGATGGAAACGAAGGCGATGTCGAAGGACAGCATAAGCAGTGCCATATTTAGCGTGATGGCCGGCGAGGCGGAGATCAGTCAGAGTGACTTCGAGGGCTCATTCAAGGCCGAGAACGAGCGCACGGAGGGCTCGGTGCGGGACTTCTGCGTGAAGGAGGGCGACGTTTATCGGTGCACCGTGTGCCATCGCACGTATACACACATCAGCAACTTCTGCCGGCACTACGTCACCTCGCACAAGCCTAATGTCAAGTACTACCCCTGCCCGGTCTGCTACAAAGAATTCACCAGGAAAGACAATATGGTCGCCCACGTCAAGATCATACATAGTCTTAAACCGCACATGAGTCTCAGCAGCAATAGTGGCAACAGCAATACCAGCAGTATGGGTCAGCCGCGGTAGACCATCGCCGGCTGGGCACCCTCTCATCTTGCCTCCTCCCTCAGACCGCGTTTCTTGCGCATAATCCCATGATGCCGAAAATGCTATAAATCCATGGTATTATTCATGATATGATAATCATGTCGTGTTCATGATATGATAGATATGATAGATTTTTAAGAGTTTGTGACAAGATTTTCGATGTTACCGAAAAGCTTTGATACCGGTGATTAACGATGATAGAGAGAACGAAGGTTCTAGAATTGATAGTGTCATAAATTACGATATCAAGGATTTATAGTAGGACGGTTGTGTCTATGACGGATGAACGTCACAGGCAGGTTTGCATCTGATGCGTTTGCCAAGAAGACAAAATCGAGGGAAACGAAAGAGGTGGAGGGACGTAGAGGAGCTCAAGAAAAATATGAGAGAGGCCAGTAACGCCTCGAACGAAGTCAGTGCGCTCCTGCGAGCGGTAGGAGAGAAGGACAATAGATAGATAGTTAAGCGAGCAAGCGAGTAAACAAGTAGGTAGGCAAGTGGCTGATTTTATAGAGTGGCTGTACCGAAATGGCCAAGAGGGAGTGGGTACGCGGAGAACAGGTGGGTGTGCAAGATTCAAAGCTATGAACGTCGTCGCCGGAGCACACGATTCTTAGTTTTCGCGCGACCGTTCCTCATGGGAGTCTTTCCGATGCGCGAATTAACCATTTGAGCGTTAATCGTCTCTAATTTATAGGGTGAACATATATCTTGCGAAGTATATGTTTCGCCGTTCTAATATTACACGACGTGCATGTTGCATGAAACTAGCTCAATATCTTGATACCAAATCTATGCCTTGGAAGAAGAGTCGTATATTTAGATATCAAACACTTGCAGTACTTTTCTACTTCCAAGCCGCAGAATTTTTTTAAGGAATACTTTAGAGATGCGCGATACTGCTCAAATGATTAACGAAGCTGATCTGTCGAGTTGTATCGACGCTGCGTAATCCGCGATTACGAGGCGCGGGTCTGACCAAGTCCAGTAAGCAAAGTCAAGCAATTACTAAAATTACTTCTATGCGATACTTAAATGTATTAGCGAATCGTCGATTGACGGATCTTTGATGGTATCCTTTGGTACCCTTTTAGCAAAAAGGTCCCGGGCAGCTTTCACCGCGTATAACTCGAGCGATGCTGCCTTAAATTTTATCCCTATTCCAGGTCCTGGTCCTGACTCTGGTCCTAGTGTTAATCCTAGTTGTCTTTATCAATCTCCGTGCCTTCGAGGACCCACAATGCGCACGCTTCGACAATTCGCGTTACGCAACGTTCGTCGTCTTGCGAAAGATCGAGCTTCGACAGTGCCGGAAACTTCAGGAACGATTAGCGTGCGTGTAACAAGCAACGGGCATTAAAGTTACAAAACGAACGAGCTTTATCGCGTTCGCCCTGTAGAGAGAAAGGGCGAGGCGGATGTAAAAACGGAATACGGAAGAAAGAAGAGGCTTTGTACCGCATCATAAACAAAGAGTTTATATATATCTAACCGATGCGTCGTCTCAACGCGGTTCAGCGTTGTGCAACGGGTGATCAGTTGTAAGAAAAAAAAAACCGGTTGTCGCGTAGGAAAGGGGGGGAGAAGAGGCATCGTGTAAATCCAAATCAACGCAGATAGAAAGAAAGAGTATATTTACTATTGCCTGACTATATTACGTTGCAGAAAGAATCAAACACGCCAGCTGTTTGCAGCTCGGCGATACATTTCTACGAGGTGCGCGCGTGTGTTTTACGCATCCTTTGTTCGTATTCTCCAAATACGGGTCTTCACGCCTGGTAAAAAAAAGAGACAACAGTTTTCGATACTTGATATAGGTAGAGTACCTCGAAGTTATCTTCTGAAGAAATCACTTGGGGTGATAATAACAATATCTATATATAACAATAAAGAAGCTAAGTTGTTGCAAGTCGGAGTTGAGGATGTTGAGAACACACCAATTATATATAGTAATTTGTTACGTAACTGTTGAACTAGTAAGAGAAACTTAATTCAACTTGTAGGAGACTTATTAGACTCTTGTCTTTATAGTAGAAGAAGAAGGTGAACCAGGGTGAAACGTGCGCGCGCACGCGCGATATAAGTAATAAGGGAACTACGTAGACTGAGTAAATGCAATATATATGTATCGATGACCGTTCGCCATGTTGTTGTTGAGCCGTTTGGATCGCGAAGAGAATGCCGCGGAGGCATTTTTGGGGGGGAGCGGCGATAAAAGGGGCGGAGGGACGGAACGAGGGAAGCGCGCAATCTCGCGAAAGACTGCAGAGGGACGGTTTTAACGACACCAAATACAAGATAGTACTGACATTGGATAGACTGAAGGCACCTTAGTAGTAACTTAACGCCGCCGCCATGCCGGACCGTCCTGTCCTGTTCGGCTGAGTCCATTTCCGGATGTCGGCGTGAACATCCGGGGCGCTAAGTGGAGAACCTGGTGAACCGGGTGATAACATAAGAACAGTTGTATATCACTCGTATCGGGACTAAACTAAAGCTGTCTTAATTTTAAAAATTTGAAGAATTATCATACAACGTAGACGGCGCATAGAAGCGATTTTCAGAGAAGACAACTTGATAGCGGGTTATTAGAGACAATTCATATTTATCGCTTTGCGAATGAGACCTGTAGCATATGTACATATCACTTATCATCACCATTGGTTCGTCATCAAAGCTACCAGTAATTTGTTCATTGAAAATTTTCGTCTTTAATAGCTTGTACGAATCTTATTCCGAGTAGTACAGTAGTAGCTTCGAATTAGTGATGTTTATTTTATCTTTTTATTTTAGTTTTATTTTTATACTATTTTCCATCCGGAGTTCACCAAGTTCTCAAGCCTAGCCCCTGGACCTTGATAGTCAGCACCAGGTCCATGTAATTTTTACACATAACATAGTTAAAAATCTATGTATATATAATCTCTTTATCTGTTATTCTACTCTTTGCGATTTTTGCAGTTTTATCTTGATGAGAACGTTGTCATCAACCGAGACGGGCCGCGCGGTGGTACGGTAATGGCGGTTAGAGGCTTAGTCGCGAGAAAAAGCACTAAAAGTACGAGATCGTAGCTTACTATATTTTGCACCTTACACTCCGTCAAGCGCCCTCCCTCCGTGAGAGGGGCGAGACGATTTATATACAAATTTTTCACTAGTTGGGCATAGACGTTAGACGACTAGAGGCTACATAATAACTATAATTATTATTATTATTATTATTATTATTATTATTATTATTATCATCACTACTACTATTAATCAGTTATTGCAAGTAACGGAGATCTTCGTTGTTACTTTAACGCGCGCGGTGGGGTTGAACGGGCCCCGATCGACCAGTGTTGTTCGTTCGTTATTCAAGAGGTATCTAGCGTTGCAAAGATAACAAAAGAGTTATAGTCATAAGGGCTGGATCGTCGTCGTGAGCAATAGTGGGCTCCGTGATAAGACCTGGAATAAGGGCTCTCGCTCGTTTCATCAAAGCGTCGAGGTGTTTTAAGTCAGTTTCTCAAATTTTTTATCCGCTCCAGGTAGAGCGGTAATCGGCCAATGTTGCGAGAATTGTAGTATCGCGTCTGAATCGAAACGTTTTCGCGATATCAGAACGCTACCCTCGAACACGAAGAGATACATTTTGGGAGCTAGAACATGATCTTCATGTGTTAGAGCAAAAGTTATACCGAGAGCACTCGCTCCACGTTTATTCACGGGGCCCACTAGGATCGCGCCGCGATCCGAGCGTACTTTTAAGCGAATAGAGAGTTCTATAATACCAGTTAGGCAAAGGCAGCAAAGATAGCGCAGTAGACATAGGAGAACGAAAGGGACCTGTGAAAGGGACAGCGGGGGTTTGTCGGATGGAAGGAACGGCGTGAGGGTTGTTTCGTTAAGAGAGATGGGTGGTGGGCCGTGCCGTGGATTTTCGCGCACTCAGGTCAATTATCCGCAATATATTCGAAACTTCGATGGACCAAAGAGCTTCTTACCGACCCTTGTAGATTATTTATCCCAAGCGAGAAAGGACGGAAACGTCCTGGAGAAATCTCCCGCGAGCCTCAGAGGCCCAGGATACGCGGTGCCAATGAAAAAGCAGATCTTTTTCGCAATTTGTATATCGCTACGTTATGCAATGTTAAATTTTATAAAACGTCATAGCCGATTGAAAAGTGCTCAATGACCAAGATAATAATTAATTAATTAACTAATTAATCATAACACGGCAAATTAATTATTGTTCGTGAATTAGAAAGACGCAATGAGTCTACATATTTATAACGTACAATATACCGTGCTTGTCAAATTATAATATATTCTAACATATCGTTAAATACTAAAAAGATAGAATATTCGTATAAATATGAATAATATACTTATTATTACAAAGATATAAGATTTAAGAGTTGAATAGATCTTGTTACAATTCATGGTATCCTATATTTTTCCTCGAGATTGCACGTGTAATCGCAATCGGAAATTTGGCACTCAGTATTCCTTGGGACAGCAGGATCTCGCGCCGTCAGGTCAATTATTATCCGCAATATTCGAAACCTTGGACCAAAGAGTGTCTATAAACGATAGGATCCCCGAGGGCCCCTAAGAGGAAAATCGCGCCAAGGGTGGGTGAAGGGGGACGGTTACGGCCTGGTTCCACGATGGGTTGTCGCAAGCCTGTCCAACGTGTGTCCAGCGTGTGTATGCGATACGGCGAAAGGATTCGGGGGGACTGGGATAGATTTTCACGAAAACGGGAAAAACAAAAAAAGTGCAAAGAGGCAGCGGCTAGACAGCTTATATCGATTTTTTTAGGAGGAGGAGAGGCAAGCAAATAATAATTAAATACACTCACATTTGATAATCACTGAGAGGCTAAGACTAACTCAATTAATTAAAGGGTGAGAAAGACGCGAAGGATTATCGAGGGGGAAAAGGATCGCCAGGGAGAGAGAAACGCCTGCAGGTCCTCTCGACGTGATCGACATTTTTTTGAAAAGTTTTCTTCTGGGACGTTGCAATTTTCTCGAATTCGAGCGAGTTGATTTTGACAGATCGGATTTATCGTTGTTGTTGCCGTTTGTTGTTTTTTCGTTTTCTTTTTCGACAGGACCTGCAGGGCCTCTCGTCGATTTGCGGTTTCTTAGGGTTGCGATTTTAACAATTTGTACAATAATACCTTCGGTTCACCCTAGTCGATGTCTGCGTGAGAAGCGCGAAAAAAAAAAAGGATGTGAGACCTGGAGATCACTGTATCGGCGTGATTTTATCGTTCCCACATTTTGTAATTTTCTCTTCCGCGCTTTTTAGAAAATCTACGTATACCAAAGGAGGGATCATGGATTTACGTATATGCACACATATCCACGGTAGCTTATAGCAATTATACATATATAAAATATTATTTATCGTGATTTATAGCTGAAATTTCGCTTGACGCTCCTTCGACTCGCAGGATTTTCCTAAAACGTTCAGCGGGACTTTAGAAATATGCTGTACGTGTGTTGGCAAAGTCGTATATAAGTTGCAATTGACTTTCGATTTTTAGAATAAGTCTTCGTAGATTTCTGAGATTTTTGAGAATCATCACAATTTGTTTCTTTTTTCTACTTTTTTTCACCTTTTTTTTACCGTCATAAAATTTCTCTCTCACAGACACGCAGGTCGGTGAGCGTCCCGCATTCGTTGCGAACGTTATCACATCCTTTTGCGGCAATCAGAGCAGCTACAGAGAGCACTTCGCGACACGCGATGATAGCACGCGACGATAGCCGCGGAATCGGCCGATTCTCGAGCCCGCTCCGGATCCCTCGCCGGCATCTGAAGGCTCGTGATCAGGGTAAATCGCTGTGGAAACACGGTGGAAGATGCAGCGACTGATCTTGAGGCTCGTTGTTCAAATTTGAGGGGGAGTTTGAAAGAGTTTAAAAGAGGGAGGAGAAATTCGCTCACGTTCGTTGCCTTCTCGACGTTGTTGAACTTTTTTAGAGTTAAGGTCGTTAAAAAGCGCTTTCAATCGTTGCCAATTGTAGGGTGGGGGACAATCGAGATGAGGGAAAGGGGGCTTTTTTGCGAGAGACCGAGGGTACAAAAAGAAAGGGATATACACGACGTCCCCGTATATTCGTACAAAATTAGTGTTCAAATTGTAAAAAGTGTTCATAGGTCAAGGGTGAGGTGTCGCGTTGCGAGGGATCGCTCTATTCGCGCGAGGACGGCCGCCAATATCTGCGACGTGTGCTACATCGCTTCATTGTCAAAATTCCGTCGTTTTCCCTCGGAATTTGTACGCATAGACGCTGCGGGAAACCGTACGTGCTACTCGTGATAGATAGAAGCTCCGAGGACACGTTCTGCGTATGACGTTCGGAAATTGGGTTCTGATCTGCGGATTAGATTTTGTTGAAGTATATTTGTTAAATTGTACATATATTGCGAAATTTTATAGCGTCGTTGTGCCTCTTCAAATTTTATCGCCAAATTCTATCGCATTTTCATGTAGTATAATTTATTGCATCGTGTACAGTTTTATTCGTACGCGAAGACGAAAGGAATTCTTATATCGTCGAGCTTTATCGTGCGCGAAAATCGAGAAGTGCGCTCTCGTGCGTCTGTTTTAACTGCCGGTTATCTGCATCTCGAAGGGAGCGCAAGACCCATCGGTTGGTGTTGCGCTTTTCTACGATCGTAAAACATTCTCACGCTCTCATCGCGGGTGCGATAGTCTCGCCGATGGGTTTCGAACATGCTTGGAACATGTTTAATTAATAGATCTTGTTGGGGAGAGACGTTGGGAGACGGGTGGGAGACGAGTGAGGGAGTCGTGAAAAATTACGATATATAGAGTATATATATTATAAATAAATAAATATATATATATATATTATATTTATGCGAGCGCGTGAACTCTTGCAAGGATGTCGTGCCGAGATTTTTCTCGTCTCGTTTTGCGTTCGTCCCCGCGCGGAAAGGGGGGCGACCACCAGTCAATACATATTGATTATTCTTGTAGAATTCTCGCGCGACACGCATCGTTGCAAGGATAAAAAGCCCATCATCGCGAAAGAGGGAAAGAAAGAAAGAAAGAAAGAAATAGAGAGTCAGAGAAAAAGAAAGAGAGAGAGGAAGATTAATTTACGAGGCTTAAAAAGCAGACTGTACTATCGAATAGATTTTAATATAATATATATATTAAATTAAAAAAATATATATATACATACACTTCTATATATATTAAAGAAAAGAATCATAGTTTATTATCGCAATTAAATTACCCACGGATGTACACGTATACAGAGAACAAGAGCGAAAGCGTGTGAGAAAGAGAGAGAGAGAGTCATAAACAAATGGTACATATATATTATATATATACATACATATATTATTGCGATTATTATTATTATTATTATTATTATTACGATTATCATTATTATATATATTATATATATAAACAGAAGTTATATCGAATATATTTTAGCGCTAGTTAATAATACCTATTATATATAACGTCGTTGCAGTTTCGAGACGATGCGTCAGAAAACGAGGGTAAAAATAAAAAGAAAAAAAAGAAACAAAGCGTAAGGGACGGGGGGATCGACGATCGCGAGGATCGACAGTTGCAAAAAATAAAACGAAAGGGGATCGCTCGACCTCCGAGATTTTTTGTAAATGCAATTAAAAATGCGAAAACGCGCAACGCAAATACGTTGATTTAAACATGTGCTCTTCGTGCGGGATCCGATGTTTTAAATGCGCGAGTAGTCCCCGGTTCGGTGCCTTTCTTAAGCGACATAAAGTAACGACAATGTTGAAAAAAAAAAAAGAAAGAAAGAAATGGAAAAGCGAGATATGAAGATTGTAGTGCGAGAGGCGAATGAAGGAAAAAAAAAGAAAAAAATAAATTGTTATCGCGCGCGCGTCCCTCTCCCTTCATCGAAGGGACGGATCGACGATCGCATTTCTCAGTGCCAAATATAAGGGAGAGATTCGCTTTCCGAGAGGGAGGCGAGAATTTAATAATAAAAGGAAAAATAAGGAGAGAGAGAGAGAGAGAAAGAGAGAGGAAGAGAGGAGAGGGCGAAAATTTTATAGGAAATTTTTCTAGAGCTGACGAGTCTTTTCTGACGCTGGGGTAGACTTAGTATATTTTATATGCACTGATTGTTCGACTATGACTATCAATAATAAAAAGAACGGTGTTCAATAGATTGTAAATCGGAGGATTCTTAAATGTCTCGCCGATCACCGAATAACCCGTTATACACGGTGTCTCGAAAGAGCCGGCCGTGATAGATCGTGAGAGAACTTGATTTCTGGGATACCCGCGGGGAGAATCCGTGGGAAAAAAAAAATCTGAATTACTTGAATTCGTGCGTGCACGAATCTCAAAATTCATCTAGATCTAATCAATCGAATTAACTGGGTAAATCTCTCGCAGCTTCTCTCGGGACATTCTGTATACCTGGCGACTTTCCGAGATCCGTGAGCGATGGAACTTGCCGCTGAAGATGACAAAAAGATTCTGCGAAAGGGAAAGCATCTCGCGTATCTCGGTAAAGTTAGTCGTGCCTAACGTATCAAGTAACGTATTAATATATCGTGTGAATGAGATGATAGAGAGAGAGAGAGAGAGAGAGAGAGAGAGAGAGAGAGAGAGAGAGAGAGAGAGAGAGAGAGAGAGAGAGAGAGGGAGCGAGCGTGAAAACATCTTTGTCAAGCGAATTTGCAATCGTCATTACGAGCGCAAAGATCGGTAGGAAGTGCGACAAAATATGTGTTCAAAATGAGAAGAGGAAGCGGAAGTATTTGCGGCCAACGTTTTCCGCGTTTCGTCTACAAGACGACGGCGACGGTTTCGCATTTTTTTTCTCTTTTTAATCCCGTTGACTCGAGAGGAAAGGTAACTACCAATGCCACTAACAACGTAGTGATCGTATGTAGTAGTAATCGTTGTTTTTTTTTTTGTCTCTTTTCCTTTCCTTTCTCAGCTCCACTTTTGCGTTATTATTGTGTTATACGATAACGTGCACGTGAAGCCGCCGGTCTTGCTCTAGTAAAAAAAAAAAAGAACGTGTTCTCTAGACCACGACCCGCTAAATGGAGTACCGAAGGAAAAATCTCTCGTGTTCTTAATTAGATTAACACTAGGTACAGAGAGAACATTCGGAATTTATAGAGCTGTTAATTTGGAATGACTAATTATTGAATTAATGCGTTAAATTAATTTTGCTGAATCGAGGAAAAGATCGCTTCTACTTACTGTGAGAATTTTAACGGTTTGAAGGAACGTTTGGTAATTAAGTAAAATTTTGTTAATCGTACTAACGTATTGAAACGAGGATACATAAAATGACGTATTAAATAATTAATCTTAATATTCTCCGTGGTCCAGATAACGTCGGTTCCGTTTATTTAACATAACAATGAAGTGCCATAATCGTAGCGCAACTGTCACGACTTCTTCGACAGGACGCGAGTTTCACGTGCGGCAAACGTTCTCGCTGGTGTCACACCGGAATTCGAATTACCGTATGCATCTCGTTTTGTATGTATACATATTTTATTTGTACCGCCGACACAGGATGTCAAAAGAGACCTCCCCGCATTCGTCACGAAGCACCGTTATTCTTAGCCAAAAATTACTTTTATTTAGTTTTCGTTGTAGCGCACTCGTCTCGTCGGCCGCCGCCGTCCCCCGGGTGGTCAGATAACGAATGGCAATCTTCTTAGATTTCTCCCAGAAATTATCTTTCACTCGTAGAATACCCTGCGGCGATTTTCCCACGTATCACGAATGTCGACTCTTGCTTTCCGCGAAGCGGGAGAGATTTCCGCGACGCAATTTTCAGAGTAAGGATCGACAATCGCGATAATTAAGGGGAAAGTAGAATTGGATTCTACGAGTGGCAAATTATTTCTGCAGGATAGTCACTGTTTTATTTAAGGGATTAAAGTCCATTTTCATCATCTTCAAGGATTACGATGTCGGGAATCGCGGCTGCCGAGGAGACGATCCTTAGATGTTAAGTTTTCTTCGCCGCGGTTTGCTCAGGGAAGCGACTCGATCCCGACGTTCTCCAGAGCGATACTTAGGACTCTTCCACGTCCTGGAGAACTCAGGATGGTCGGGGAGCCAACCGCGACGAGAGGCCAGCGATTATTATTTTTTACGGACCTTTGTTTTGCATGTTGCGCATTGTTGTTTTATCTTCTTTTTCTCTTCGAAGAAGAGCAAAGAGATTGTGGAAAATAAGAAAAAATATATATATGTATATGTGTATATGATTTTCCGTTACGTTTATATTGTTATATGATTTTTCATTTGTTCCTGTTTTTCTCCTCGAACTTTTTTTTCCCATTTCAATTTTTATGATTTAGTAGTAGAAATTTTTTTTTCTAATGAATTTTGTTAGATCGTCGCATTATTACCAGGTACATTTACACGATCTAAGTGCACACATACACATACACACACATTTAACTTGATTAATTTCTTTGCGAATATCTTGACATTTTATTCTATATATTTTATCCCATTCTACATCCCTCGTTCTACATCCCTTAACGATGTATTTTTATTAAGTTATTTTTATTGCAGCACTATATAATTCTCTATTTTACGACTTAATTTAATCTTAAATTGACGTCATTCGAATGTCTTAATTTTAGATAGTCAGTAGCGATATGTATTTAGATCACTTTGCATGCATCAATATTTTTTTATAATGTATCGTTAGCTCAAGTATTTATTTATTAGTCTTATTTTACAGCTTTCGCATGCAATGCACCTTACGAAAGTATCGTTTACCACAAAACGATATTTCGAAAGAAACATCGTTTACATCATTAGTAAAAAAAATCGCTATCTATATCTTCGGAGAAAGTATCGATAATGAAAAATAATTTTACAACATTTAGAGCAAATAGTGATAAGAATAATTATTTTAAAATCCGATTAATGTAAGAGTAGAACTTGGAAAGAAGTTATTGTAGTTGATGCATTTGGAAAATATTAAGTGATATACTGATACATTTGGAAACAATATCGAAGTATATTAAAAAAGTAAAAATCTACATTAAAGAGTATTGATACTTTTGAAAGAAGTATAGCGTACTATTTATATTTTCTTGATTTTTCGTAATGAATCAGTAGAAGTCACGTTATTAAATATAATTCAATCTTCATACAATTTAACTCGAACATATTTACTAATCTTTGTCTTTCCACAGAGTTCTCGTCGATCAAAACGGATAACGGCGAGACCTGGAAGGAGAAGACCCGCGGACTGAACGCGGGTGCGTCGCCGGCCGCGACATCGATGGACGTATCGTCATCTCCGAACTCGTCGTCGTCCTCGTCGCCGTCGAATGCCCGGGCGAGCACGTCGTCGTTGACGTCGACGACGAACGCGACGTTAGCGACGACGAACGCGGGCGCTACGCCGACGACGACGAGCGCGGGCGGCGCATTGACCCGGAGCTCTTCGGCATCACCGGCCTCCAGGAACACCGGTGGCAGTGCGAACGCTACGTCCAACGTTGGCGCGATGTCGGCGCCGAGCGGCCGTCAGGCCCCGAAGCGACGTATGCGACGTCGAGCCACATCACAGTCCCAGGATCCAGCCGAGCAGCTGACGGAGATGTCAGTGCGCGGCTTAAATCTCTTCCGTTACGCTTCCATCAGCGAGGGCGTCTATCAGTGCACCGAGTGCGCCAAACTCGACATCCAGAAGACCTTTAAGAACAAGTACAGCTTCCAGCGGCACGCGTTCCTCTATCACGAAGGCCATCAGCGCAAGGTGTTCCCTTGTCCGGTATGCGCCAAAGAGTTCTCGCGGCCCGACAAGATGAAGAACCACATGAAGACCGTGCATGACTGCTTCATGCCCAAGGACTGCGTCATGCCCTTCAGTTTCTTTCTCCCGGGTGGACCTTAGCGGGCGGGGCGAGGGCGAGGTGGGCTGCCGATCGGCCCGGCAGCGGTTCAGAGGCACGCGAGGAGGCTCGGTGCCACCGCGGCGTCCAGGACCACGGCCGCGGCGGCTAGGGCGACGACCTTCAGGCGCGGCAGTCGCTCCTGAACGGCGTTCGGTAACGGCGGGTGAATAGAGTCACAATTTTCAAGAACTGCGGAATCTAGAAACAGAAACAATATACGTGCGGGACAATTATTTGGAAAAAAGTAATTTTTATCTGTTTATTATTATAATACAGAGCAAAATTAAACCTATACTAATTGGCCAGCCTTCAAGAATCTTTTCCGATCTATAGATCCATGGAGATACTAATTATAATTATATAAGTTTCTGTTAAGAAAACTTTTATATTACATCTTTTCGAAAATGAAAGAATTCAGAGCAGTTTAATTAACTGATTAACGTTGCTGATCACCGCTGTTTTCGTTTGAATCCTTTAACAAATCGGTAAACATTACTATTATACCTATTTAGATAAGTAAGCTGTTTCTCAGCGAAATCGAACTGGAGATCTCGTGGAATATACCATCAAAAGAAGTCAATATTGTCCGCATATTCCATTGAAAAATCACCCGCCGTTGCTGCAGCGATCATCGCGTTTGCCAGCATACGTAAGATATCCCACGCCGAAAGATAGTTTGGTCACGGACCGATCGCGTAGCCCATCTCACCCCCGCGATGATGGTGATGATCCGCTTTGCCATGTCTTCCGCGAAGCGAGAGAAGAGACTTCCTTAAAGAGGAAGAGACAGGTTCCCTAAAGAGAAGAAACGAGGAAACGAGAGAACGAACTCAAAGGAAGTCTAGAAGAGGAGATTATAATATGTGATGATAAAGAAGACGAAGATGAAAAGAAGAAGAAGAAGAGACTCTCTTTTTGCTTCCTATTAGTATTATATGATCCTCGAACTTTGTGCAATAACGGGCTCGATCCTCGTTTGTTCGTCGAGTCAGCGTGTATGACACGTGGAAAAGGAAATCGTGGTGCATGTGTATTGTGGTGGGGATACTTTGTGAATCATTTTATTTATTAAATTTTATGACGTATGAACGACGTGATTATTCGACGATTATAACGTAATTCGGACAAAATATGTAATTGTTTAAGAAGTAAAACAGGAATTTTATATTGCAAGGACGTACCGGTAAATTCGCTTTTTTGCGTGCACCACGAAGCAAGATCGTAACCCTCATAGCTTGAAGAATCAGTCCTCGGATCAAACATTTTGAGAACTCGGAAATCAATATCGAGCGTCGTCGAGTTGAAAGTGAGAACTATTTTTTTTACGAGAGCACACTCAGAGTCTGTTAGAACGCTTGTGGTATTTGTGTTGCTTCGAGAAATTAAGAGACGTCCATTTTTTTTAGGTTTCTCGGCTTTTCGGGGGCCCTAATGATTAGACGACGAATCCTTTTTACTGAAGAACGAAGAAAATGATTTTTACTCCGACTTTTAACTACTTCACAAATGGTTTCCTACGAAAGCGCACAATTTCTGTTTCGACGTGTCAAATATTTCTTCTGTCCGTAATTTATCTTTTTAATTTTACGTTAAATTCTAGCTGTTAAGACTCCAATTTTAAGCGTGTTTTTTTAACAATACTTATTCACTCGGAATTAAATGCAAAATCATATCTGGTTGCCGATCTATATTCTTGAAGCTTAATTCACTAAAATTATTTAACGTTCGATCTTGAACAATTTTTAGTTTGACCAAATAATGCATTCCTGCTTCTCTACGGAATTTTCGATGCAACCTATGAAAAAATTACAGAAAAAAGGGAAGAAGTACAGATAAAAATGAAGAAGAAGAAGCAAATTGTTATTTCGTGAATCGAGCAGAATTAACATTTTAATTAGGAATACACGCGAAGAAAAAAAAATAAAAAAAAGAGACGAGAAAGTGTATTTATTACAGAATATATTAGTGTGGCGTTAATAAAACGGAGAAGGAGAGAGAGAGAGAGAGAGAGAAGAAAATTCGAAAGAACACGAATATGTGAAGTATCCTGTGTAGCAGCCGCGGTGTGTACAGGTTTCTTTCCCTTCTTCCCTGAATATCTTCCTGTTTTTTTGTCTCTTCCGGGGAAGTGTATTATATAGAAGCATTGATTATTGATTATTAACTAGTTACTTGCTACTATCGATTACTCTCGCACTTGCTATTACAATCGCAACATTATTTTTATTGTCACTGTTACTATATTACAGCTATTATTATTAATTATTATTTTTATTATCACTTGTTCGGTAAGGATTATTAACTTTTAGCTCTGGACCAGCATGGAAAAAATGAATTATTACACTAACTATTATTATTATTATTATTATTATTATTATTATTATTATTATTATTATTATTATTATTATTGTTAAGTATATAAGCAAACGCACAGGCGCACGCGCACATTAGAGAGAAGACGTTATATATATATATATATATTGTATATGTACACGGACACCGTATAAATGTATGCATGTTAATGGGCCCGACTGGAGCCTCTTGTTTCCCCCCCCCCCGTGTTCTTTCGTCCACGAAGACCCAAGAAAAGAGATCTGTCTCCAGTTCAGGACGCTGTTGACCGCAAGTGAGAAAGAATTAGAGGATACAGGATGAAGAGATTGGCTGTCAATTAATTCTTTAAGAAAACAAAGACGAAGACGGGCACAATTTCTGCGCACAAATGTACGTCCCTGTCAATTAATTGACTTTGTTGTACGAGAGCTTTCGAGAGAGCACCGAGAACCGAAAGCAGTATTTTGGTCTTCCGCATTGGCGCTATCCGTGTACGCATGTGAATGAGAAAGGAATAAAACGTGAAAATGTAAATGTGTGTGAGAGCGAGCGAGAGAGAAAATAGAGTTATTTAACAGAATATATGTATAGAGAAAAAAAGAGATATCTTATGAGAGGGAATGTGCACGTGCTTGTGATTTCTTCCTCAGCAGGAGCCCGCGGTGACCTTCCGTTCGAGTTATCAATGCTGCGATGATAACTCTGCACAGATCGCGTAATAATTAGAATGATTCGACGTACATCGCGTTAACATAGATGATCTCTTCCGGATACAGAATTTTAATTTATAATCATATGTGCTCTTTGGTATGATGACATAACTTTTAATGTTAAATCTTTTCTCAGTGTCGCAAATTTAGATCATTGATATCGGTTTCTGTCAAGAAATGTTACAAAATTTTGCGATCTTTTTAAATCTGACCAATTTGTTTACGTTACGGCTAATAAAAACTCAAATCTTGCGAATCATTTTGATGCAACGTCTCCGGATGACATATTTAAGAACGTGTCACCTTTCCTCTCCACTTTCCAAGGCGCGTCGCAAGCAGCGGCGAATTTACTTCTTATGATTTAGTTACGTACAATTTACTATACTATATCGCTACGTTATTATAGCGCTGTCTGCTACTCTTCTTTTTTTAGACACACGGCCGAATTAACGCGTTCATTATTTTATTTTCCAATTTTATTATTTGTAACACAGCGGGTATTAGTTAGAGGAGCGCGCGAGATATATTTAGGCTTTAAAGGAGACGCGGCGCGTTCAATGGAGCAAAACGTGAGATATAGCAAAATGCGATTATATTATTAATATTATTATATTATTATTCTATTCACGATGCAGATATTTTATTTAAGCGTTAAATGGTATATATATTATATATATATATAGAGAGAGAAAGAGAGAGAGAGAGTTTAAATGTCAATTATATCGCGCCTCTTCCGTTTTTCTGAAATTTTCCAAAAGAAAAGGAAAAAGGGTTTATTTACTACGTTTGAGCTGTGTACAAATTTTACTGCAAAGTAAAATTTGCAAACGATTATAATTGACCGATTGCAACTAATCAGGGGAAGGACGAAGAGAAGAAAAGCGTATCTTTTAATAATGATAATAAAACGAATTAATAAAAAAATACCATGCTCTTTTACATTGCAATACGCGTTGCTTATATTATCGCGCCTTTTTCGACGTTTTTCGAGAGTGAGATCTGTATTAATTTTCCAACAGAGCATTCGCGGAATTTTCTTCGACAAGATTTCTACAAAAATCATATGCAATTGTGGAAAAATTTTTAAAGATTCGATTCTTAAGCCTACAATACGTCCTTGCAATTGTTTGCTTGAATCCAAGTTTTAAAAAACAATTACATTAAATAAGTTTATTTATCACTTGATTAAATTACGTCGTCCGTTTTCAATCAATTTTAAATATCTTTTGATGCATATGTATTTTTATAAAATGATAATCTGTCGAGAAAGTTTCACAGATATACCACAGTTATTTACGATATAATAGCATATATGTTAGCAATAGGGAAGACGGAGGAGATCGCGCGGATTTCGACTTTCGAGAATAGTTTGCACAAAAATACAGGTACATACGCGTTGCGAATGAAGAAAAGAAAATCTATTATATTATATTATATATATATATATATATGGAAATATATTATATTACGTTATATTATATCGCACGTCCGAAAGCACCCTCCAAGACGCGTTTATATATGTACGTTTATACATTTAATGCATACATATATATGTAGAGGCCCTAGGCATATACATATATATGCATTGAATAACAATAATAAAGATGATGCAAGTTGCACGTTCGCATATTATCATCGCATATCGCAGACGTATGCCTGTCCTACGATCATATACGTCTCGGATGTACCTTTACGTATATTTTTGGTGCCTGGTGGCGAGAAGAACGATAACGCAATCTAATAACGCGATTATTATTATTTTTATTTGTTTTTATCTAATTGTAGTTTCTCTCTTTGTAACTTTTTGTGATATACATTGCAATAGTCTAACGGAGTTTGTCTCTTCTATATCATCCTCCACTGCAAACACAATTCCTCGCGCGGATTTTTTATCCTCATGTACGGGGGTATCCCAGTTATCGCATTTTTCCATTTTCTTCCCCATACTCGTGAAGAATATCGTGAATTTTTAACACTTATTGTTAGATCACAGTTTGTGTGAATTACGAGCAACTGAAAGAATTAGCAGATTAAAGTTTTGTCAGCTCCAAACTTCATCCCACATTTTTATTTCAAACTAGATGGCTTGATACCCATGCTTTGCTACCATTTAACTACTTTAAATCCATTTTGACTCCAATGAACTTTCCTTTGATTGCAATGAACAATTTAAATTTAGCACAACTATCCCATGTCAGGAAACACCCTGTAATTATTTATAATTCACCCCCCAATCTCTAGATTTATTCCTTTACGAGTTGATTAAGGCAAAATCCTGAATTATGTTTTTAAGCATTTGTATGGGTAACCTTTGTAAGCAAAAATCAAATCGATATCTCATCGGGCCTAAGAGATATTGAGGATCCGCGTGAAAACATATTTTACCCTTTTTCACCCCTTTAGGGGTCAAATTTCTAAAAATCCCTTCTTAGTAGATGCTTATGTCATGGAAGGAATATATTCCCCGAATTTCATGTTTCTAGGTTTAGAGGTTTGGACTTGGTGTTGATGAGTCAATCAGCCAGGAGTCCTGACTCAGGACATTTGTTTATATATATATATAGATTTAACAGCTTTTACTTAAACAGATTTCGATTCAATGTTTAAATATGAAGATACATTGAAAATTAAGAAGTAGGAGAGAGAAGATCATTATTTAATAAACTAATCTCCCTAAGAAAAAAATCCCACATAACTGATGAGTATTCGGACAAAATGGTACTGGCTAGTTTATTGAAACCTGCGCAGCCATTAAGTACTTAAATATTCAATCCTAAATATTCAAAATTTTTCCTGAGCAATTTAATGTGATTAGAATAAGAAAGTAACTGGTCATGGCAAAATATTTTCTTATTCCTGTCTTCCGTTAAATAAAGAAAATTGTGTTCTCCACTTTCGTTGACGCGATCAGCTCTTCGTGGTATCGTTTATCGAGGCCGCAACGATTTTTATCTTAAGCCGTCTACCTTTTTCTCTCGTTGCATGTGCGATCGGCAGATCAGCTGCCACCGCAGCTACCGAGTGACATCACCTTCGAAATCTGCAGCTCGTCATCGCCGTCGTCGCCCGCCGCGCCGGCCTCGTCGGCCTTGTCCTCGGCGACGCATGGCGGTGATGACGAGAGTACCGGCGACGCGGGCGCCTTCGTCAAGACCGAGAGAGTAGTCAGCGGTGTCCACTTCCTGACAGATCGCACAGAGGAGGATCGAACCGACCTTCTGCTACCCAAATCGGAAGCAGGCGAGAACGAACCGGAGGTCAGGAAGCAGGTTGGTTGTCTCCGATGCGACCTCGACTTTGGCACAGATCTTGAAAATCGTTCTCCTGGAATTTTAGCGTAGCGAATAATTCATAACGAATAAGACAATTCAATTGACCTTGATATTCTGGTACCTCGGTACCATTACGTGTGTGACAAATTCGAGCGTAGCGTAGCGAGAGAAGGGGCGGAAAGGGAGCGAAAGGAGATACAAAAATATCAATAAACGTTGTTTTCCAAGCTGCTGGAATACCTCATTCAAAACGACGGTTCCGTAGTCTGCAAGTGGTGCGGCGAGGTGCTTCCGTCGCGAACCCGTTGGTACAGGCACAAGTACAAGCTGCACGTGTCGACCCAGGTAGCTCAGCCGGCGCCACTCTTCAAGTGCCACAGCTGCAACTCGTACTTTAAGTCCCGCAAAGGCTACATCGGCCATTTAAGTTCCCGTCACTCCGACAACGAGAACGACGAGAACCGCGAGGAGCCCGGCAACAAGAAGACGCGCAAGACCTCGACCGATGTGAGTACTCACAATACCTATAATATCAATATCTTCTTCGAAATAATCATCTCTAAATTGTTAATACTATTCGATACCTTTCTACTCGATACTGGCAACGTACTGTTATAGATTGGGAAAGGTCCGGACTGGGAGCAGCAGCGGGAAAAAGAGGAGAAGTTAGTGGCAGACATAATCGACCGGGTGAAGCGGGAGTGCGAGGCGCAGGGTGAACCGGTGTCGAGACGCGGCTATTCCAGGAGGTCCACGATCATGAACAGCTAAGGCCGAGCCGGCCGCGTCGGCGACTTTCTCGAGGGGCAACCATATCATCATCGGGCGAGGCCCTCCTCGTGATCCTGAAGGGAGAGGTCCGTTCGGCTCCTTCGGCCCCGTCTTGCGTCCCCTTCTTCTTTTCTTTCTACAAATATATAGATATCGAACGTTATTTTCGAGAGAATGTAGAGAACGGCATAGTGGTTTCTTTATATACGAGGGAAAATTGCAGGAAGGGCCGTAAAGGGGATCGAACGTCTTCGGGTTTCGCGAAGAAGATACGTTCCTGATAATCGAACGAGCTATCGTTCGGGTGATGTAAAAATAAGGGGCACGGCTGCGTATATTTTTTCCCGACCAGCTGTGGGTGATGAACGTCGACGACGACATTCCCTCGATCGCTATGATCGTTGCGAATCCTTGTAAATAGAGAAACACTTTCTTTCGTCGCGTATCAGCGAGTCGCGAAGAACTCTCGATTATCCAAGTCCTTTTACTTGCGAAGGCAAGTTAAAGGACTATCACAGAATTGATCACAAAATTTCTTTAATCCTGTTATTTATCCTTTAAAACAATTTACATTGGTTTATAAAATTAATTTCATTTTAACAAGTGGGATAAAACAGTATCAAAGAGTGCAATCAAAACGAAAGATGAGACAAATCTTAGCGCGATCAAAGTTAGAAGTAATTAAAGTCCCACATATTAAATATGATTCAAGAGAGTTAGGTCCTGACGAGAAAATTTTAACGCAACGTCTGGAGCTAAAGTGAGAGTGACAAAAGCGATATCAAAGTAACATTCAGGAATAACAATAGATATTCTATCATAAGCGTTTAGCTTCTAGAGATCCTTTGAATTTGTGATTCTTTTTCTACGTTTATAATTTTTACTTTTTGCGATCGATACAAAATCGCGTAATCGAGAGTTCGATGCACGTCGCGTTCTTACGAGTGAAGAGAGCTTTCCTCGAAGAAGTATATAAGAAAGGGAGAGAGAGACAGAGAAAATCCAGTGCCAAATGTATATCTTCCCAGGCGCACGGCGATCGTTTGCTCAACAAGTGCGACCGTACAGTACCGATCTATTGTTTTTGCTAATTTTTAATGACGTGCTCAGTCCTGCCGATACTGCGTGTTCATGCAATGCCAAAGACAGCAACGCCACGCGAGCGACGCAATATTTTCACCTAGAATGAAATATTACTCGTTATTTTTAACATTACACTAATTTTAAAAAATTCAGCATAAATAAAGAGGTATCGGCAGAAATTCATTTAAGATTGACAATCCGAGAGAGACCGATTTTAAAGTATTTCATATTTTTTTCCATTCGAGCTACATTAAACGTGTGCGCGTCCTTGTCTTCTTTTTATGAAATACATCCGGTGTATCTTGTGCGTGACACAATTCGCAGCATGTATTGTAGTATACAGAAAAATTGAAAGGAATCTTATCGACATACGGGTACCGACGTTTAATTACATTTACTCAATTACGCGCTCTCCCAGTTACGTCACAAATATACCGGGTGCATGGAGTATACCTGTGAAAACACGCAGAAAGTGCGGACACGCATGCTATTGCACTCGGATAATTAGATCGACACGATTATTAGTGTCGCTAGCGGAACAATAGATAGATAGATAGATAGATAGATAGATAGACGAATATATCTGTGCGTGCATTTAATCGCAAAAGCGCACACCTCCACGGGAAACCCTTCAAGAAAGAAAGTGAGTAAAAGGCAGAATTTGATTATATTTTCTAGTAGACACTTTTATAATCAGAATATTATAATTATATTATATATATATATATATATGTATATATAATGTTATATTAGAACATTATAAATTTTCTAATATATTAATAAATTATTACTATATTAGAATATTATAATATTCTTTAATATATATTTATCAAAATTCTCTAAAGTTAATATTTAAAAATTTAAGAATTTTCTTTAAGAATTGTTTAAATATCGATCCCTTTTTACTAAATTAAATGATTATCGTTGAAAATTATTTCTCTACGGATTATTTTTTATGAATTACTATTCTAATTGACTCTCGTCCACTTTTATTCGTATTTAGGCTTGGGCTTTCCTCGGACGTGGACTTTTATGATCGAGTGCACGTGACGTACGAATAAGTATGATATAATGCGCACTGGTCGGCCGGATGTGCGACGGGCGCGTTATACTCGTGTATTAATCTCGCTGAAATATTCCAAGAAAGTCTGTCCATTTTTTCGAATATTCTCGAAAGTATTTTAATCCTCATTATCCTGTCTTTTGCGCGCCAAAGGAATCGCGCAGTATATACATATATAGGAGGTCCCTCGTAAATAAAAATTCAGGACAGCCTGTAAAAAAATCTCACACACCTACACGCGACTAGCTTAAGTTTGGTGCTAATGGACGAAGTAAAGAAAACACATACACATATGATTCGAGGCAAGGGCGTCCACAGGCGCAGGAGGGACATTTGCCCATACTGGAATTAGCAAAAAAGTAATTGCTATCTCTTTGAATAAAGGAAAAGCACAAGTTGTGCTAACCTTGCCGATCTCCGTCCTAATCCATAAGATTAGGTATATAATTTTCAATAAAAGGTGTATAAATTTCAAATTATAAGTATTCTAAATCTGGAAGTAACATTTTGAATCATGCCCCCCCCCCTGAAAAAATTTCTGCGGACACCCTTAATTCGAGATATATACACACATTTCCCATACAGACGCGCGTTTCTTTGACGACGCGTGAAAACGCATCGATCATTCTGGAATTGTAATCGCGGCGACGGGGTTTCTTCCGACCTTGTCCGCCGGGTATTACAGGCAATCATGTACAGGTGGACGCAGATGTATGTGAGAGAGTGCGCGCGCTAGTGCACGCGCTGCATACCAATCCTGTGGCCCGTGTCCGCGCCGCGTTTTTTTTAGCGTTACACGCGTCCGCGCGATTCTCTTCCGCGAGATCACGCGGCCGCGTTTGAACGCACCGCTAAAGCGGCCGCGACGTTAAATCCGTGCAGGGCGTTCACTAGCGGAAGATATTATTCTCCGAGTTCTGGTTCGAAACGGATCCCCGCATCTCGCTTATCTCCCGCTTAATTAATCTGAAGAATGTGGTCCTGAGTAAACCTAAGAAATATAGATGTATATAACGGGGAATTTCAATCGAGAACGAATATAATTGAAAGGGAACTTACTCGAGAGGTTTTTCCAAGAATCACATCGTGATCGCGTCGCGTGCGTGTCTTCCCCCTAAAGGATCTCTCTTTGTCCTTGCATCTCTATAAATTATTATATAGACTTGAATTTATAAATTCAACGTTACTAAATTTCGGCTGCAAATTATTAGCGAGTAACGAATTTTAGGTCTCGTGAAGGAAGAACCCCGCGCATATACAATGAGGAGCCGTTCCTAATGTCTTTGAGGGAATTTGAGAAAAAATATCGTTCAGCCGGAAAAAACGAACTTCTAGTCATTACGAGATGTCCTACGTATTCCGATGACGAGTGCATCGTTAACAAATATATCAAATCAATATATATAGCGATAAATAAAATATTTTATACTATTTTAGGATCTACACATAGAAGAACGTAGGAATATTGCGTTCAATCTTTTTCCGGAATTCAACATTGTGCCAATAATAAAGTTTTGCGATCGACTAGAGTTTACTATCGCGCGATGTTATTAATAGCAATCCTAGGAGAAAAATTAGACGGACCTCTTAGCTTGAAAACAGTGCTTCCCCATAAATCGCATAGCAACTCTTATCGATGACCCGGCAGGCGTCGATAACATTTTGGACTCTCCATAAGTGATATCAGTCGTCTTCCATGATATCGCGTCACTGTAAATATAGCGATTTCTAATCCGTACTAAGGAACTGAATTATGTGACATTCCCTCTCGTCGAGTTTTTTTCTGAAAATAAAATAACAGGGTTGGTCGGAAAAATTCAGTAGGTGGAGAAAACCATGATAAATTCCGGTTTTTACTGTTCCGGACTTTATCTAATGGAATAAACCGGCAAAAATTATAAAAATGACTAATGTGTAATACTAAAATATATTTATATAACTTTATTTATGCAAAAAGATATTTCTGCTTTAATTAGTAAACCATACTAATCACTATGGTTCAAAGAAAAATGAAACCAATATAATAATAAAGTTTTTTTAAATTCAAATTAATATGTGAAATATATTTTTAAAACAATATCTTTGAAATAAACTATAAATGTTACTAAATTTGATATTAATTTGTACTTTAATGAGAAAAATATAATAGTAACAGGATTAAAAATTGTTATCAATATAAATCCGGTTCACGTTTATCATTTAATATCTTGTAACAAAAAACTAATTTATTTCCTACATCGATTCCTTATTTTGGATAAAAATTGTCGTAAACACTCAATTGATGCTAAACTCACCGGACAGTTATGTAAATTGAATGTGAATTAGAATATCCATAAAAAGGTTTCCTATTTATTTTATTGCTCTTAACAGAAAAGACCAGTTTTTACCAGTTATATAAGTATTTTCCGGAAAATACCGGTTTTTATCGGTTTTATCATCGGCATGGACTTTATCAAAAAATGTGGAATTTTGCCAACCCTGAAAAATTATGATAAATTTTTTTTAAAAAAGGATAAAAAAAACCTAATTTTTCAATAATTCCAGCTTTCAAGATTAGAAATTTGATTTTACATAGACTTTCCCTTTCATCCTTCTTAAGTCGAACGTTCTTCTTTCGTGAGATTAATTAATTGACCAGTGAACAAGATTAATTAAGCAGGGAGGCGCGCGAGAGACCGGCGGTGCACCTCAATCTTCCATAATGACTCTTAAATGTTAAATAATACTAATCGTAAGGCGTAAGAAGGCTGAGCTCATGCAAGTCGAGTGCGACTTGGCGCGAGCCGGGAGTACATTCGTGCGAGAAGATAAATTATTTATTTGTTTACGATAACGAAGCGTAATTCGCGATTCGGGCGGCTCGCGCGCGATTTTTCCTCAATAACTGTATCGACTATCGAACGAGACGCTCATTTTCAACGCCCGCCACTATCGTGTTGCGAAGAGAGCTTTTATCTCTCTTACGAGATAAAAAAAAACTTCACTCTTTTTTTATTTTAAATCAAATCTACGCAAAATATAGAATGGTATTTTCTATGTGACAAAATTTGTTTGAAGAATTGTGCTTAAGCATCTTTGGTACCGAATGAAGTTCGTACTCGAATTGTTACATAGTTATCGTCAATAAAATATCACTATATTTTGGAATGATCGAGAAGTTATTTTTATGTTGAATATCAATTAAGATTTTCCGCCAGAATACAATCGAACCTCTGACGGGCAGAAAAGCAAGTCTTACTAAAGAAGTAAGTCGAAAGAATCGGAAAGCTCAGTACACGAAAATTCAAAATAATCATCGCTTAAAGAATTGACTTCTAAGGCCCAGTTCCACAATCTCCAGTTAACTTAACCAACCGGTTATTCCATTGGAATTGACCAATCGCATTTGTCGTTAAACAAAATTAACAAATGCGATTGGTAAATTCTAATGGAATAACCGGCCGATTAAGTTAACTGGAGATTGTGGAACTGGGCCTAAGAGCCAAATTCACCAACCACGGTTAACTTAACCGGCCGGTTATTCCATTGGAATTGACCAATCGCATTTGTTAATTTTGCTTAACGGCAATGCGATTGGTCAATTCCAATGGAATAACCGGCCGGTTAAGTTAACCGTGGTTGGTGAAATTGGCCCTTAAGGCTCAGTTCCACAACCTATTTTAACCAGAGTTTAACTCGTTATAGACCAATCCTGATTAGGTTTAACGAGTTAAACTTCGGTTAAAGCAAGTTGTGGAACCGGGCCTAAGTGACTTTAATCAAACTCCGATTAACTTAATCAGCGATTAAATTCAATCGGCAGCGCATTCAATCGCACGACGCGAAATTTCCAACTTCGTGATTCGTCGTCTCTGATCTAATCTTATTTCTCCGTACCTTAAACAACAAAGAATTAATAATTCTATCCGTGTTAACGAAATAGCACTGGTATCACTTCGACGAAATTTAATCACCGATTAAGTTAATCGGATTTCGGTCGGAGTCATTGCTGGTCACTCAATCGAGCTCTCAGATTTCGTGGATCAGATTTCTCAGATGTCGATGTTCTCAGATTTCAGAATCCCGAATGAATCTCCGGATCCTGGAAAAATCTGGCGGGTCTTGAAAATACGCGGCTCGCGTAAACGACTGGCGTTGTAAATAGCGCGGCAAGCGCGAGTTCGCCCGTAAATGCGACCCGTCTAAAGGTGCATGCGGTGCACGTGTACGTACTGTAAGCGTGAAAAAAAGTAAAAAAAAAGAGAAAAAGAGAACTGTAGCAATTACGACCGTGCGCGCCGATCGTCGGCGAGGGCTAACGGGACGTGTTGTGCGTTACATGTCAGGAAGGAAATAAAATCAAAATCGAGACCGATCGAGTTTTTCCTGTTTGTCGCCATCCATCCGCCCCCTCGTCCATTCCGATCCTTGGGCTTTCCTCGAGTCGATTTTGTTAGTGAGGTAAAAAATCGACATCAATGTCCGGTTTTATCTGCAAAAAGCAAAGCTTAATATCTGAACTTACAAGGTAAATTTAGAAAATTAGAGAAACGATTACTTTTGGGGTGACTTCAATCAAGGTCCAATTCTTAATCAGTCCGGTGAAATCGCAAGGTTTCTGACTATAATTCGTCGTTCCTGGGCAGCGATCACGTAACTTTTTCCCTAAGACGGAAACGTGAAAAGTGAAAAGAGTTTCATGTAACTATCTCTTTCTATTGGTGTTAAATAGAAAGAGTCACTTGAAATTTTCACGTTTCCGCCCTAGGAGAAAAATTACGTGATCGCTGCCCTGATCTAATTTTCTTTTCCGTGCGTTAGGCAACGAATGATCAGTAATTTTCGTGTTAACAAGATAGTACAAGTCTCGCCATAGTTAATCGCTGTTTAAGGTAATTAATAATAAAGGAGTCACCCTCGCGTTTAAATCTCCCTTCTTCTTCTTTACATTTTGTTGGCATCAGATTTCGAAGCTCCCTTCTCCTTCTTTACATTTTGTTGGCATCAGGTTTCGAAGACGTATACAACCACGTTTAAATATCTTTTTCTTCATCTTCATTTTACGGCACCTGCCTTCTTCCGAAGGTCAATACGGCCAAGTTTAAATCTCCCGTCGTCTTCCATGACTATAGACTCGAAACGATCTAGAGGGGAAACGCGGGTACGCCTTTTCGTAGAACGGCACGTGAACGCGGCATGACGAATCCGAAAATGTCCCTAGGAAGCGAGCTCTCCTATTGGCCTTTGGACGTGCGGCGCGATGAGGATTCTCCGTAACCTCCCCCTCTTCACCGCTGCCATCGAGACACGATCGTACGGCTGCCATAACTGTTTACACCGCTACTCCGCGAGCGCGTCCGTCATCTCGATCATCATCACTCGCCACCACCTTCACTCCCATTATCGTCACCCTCACCCGTCATCCTCACCCTCGCTGTCGCGTGGTCGTTGAGCGTAAATATCGGCATGTTCCGTCGGCAGCGGTCGTGAGTGTCCCGTTGGTGTGCGCCCGATCCCCAAAGAGGAGGCCAGTTATGTCGCGGACGGCGATGATCGGTGCATTTCTGTCCGGCGTGGTGGCCGTCACCGCCCTGCACTCCTCCACCGCCCTTAACGGCGGCAGCGGCGGTGACCCCCTCGCTCATCACGGCCGCTGCGAGCCCATCACCATCAATCTCTGCATGAACATCCCGTACAACGAGACGATCATGCCGAACCTGATGAATCATCAGAAGCAGGAGGACGCCGGCCAGGAGGTGCACCAGTACATGCCGCTCGTCAAGATGAAGTGCAGCCCAGACCTGCGCTTCTTCCTGTGCACCGTCTACGCGCCAGTCTGCACCATCATCGAGAAGGCGATACCGCCGTGCCGGTCGCTCTGCGAGAGTGCACGCTCCGGCTGCGAGAGTCTCATGAACAGCTTCGGCTTCGCGTGGCCGGAGGCCCTGGACTGTTCCAAGATGCCGGAGAACGACGGCACGGAGCTCTGCGTGGGTACCAATGAGACTACCACACCCCAGGAGCCCGCCGCGCCTGTCTATCCCCCGGCCCGTATGCCGGTAGCGGAGTTCCAGCCACCCTGGAACGAGGGACTCAAGCCTTACGGTGGCATCGGCGCAGGCAGCGGTTTCGCCCTGGGTGCCAGAGACTTCGGCTTCGTCTGCCCAGTCCAGTTCAAAGTTCCTCACGGATTAGGATACTCGCTGAAGGTGGGAGACAAGGTGGAGCCTGATTGCGGAGCGCCCTGCGACGGGATGTTCTTCACCGAGAGGCAGAGAAAGTTCGCTAGAGTATGGGTCGGCACTTGGGCCTCCGTTTGTGCCGCTTCGTGCTTCTTCACGTTCCTGACATTCCTCATCGATACAGATAGATTTAGGTAAAGCTCGCTTTCTTGAAGATGGAATTGCATCGCACTTTCGTGGAATATATCTAATGTTTATTCAAGGTGTCTTGAACTCACCAATTATAAATCTCACCTACTATAAAAATAAACCCTTAAAAGCAACCCTTTTTGACTTATGACCCTTAATGCAAAATCCTTTTTTCTCTTTTCAATTTTAGAAGCTTAGTTATATTATTTTACCAGTAATAAGAACTCCAAAGACCCGTACTTTTTTTGTAAACTCAAAAATAAAAAACATCCAAGTAATTCACGGCCTTTTTAAGATCTCCAGGTTCTAAACATTTATTTCTTGCACAGATATCCCGAGAGGCCTATCATTTTCTTGTCCGTATGTTACCTAATGGTAGCACTGGCTTATGTCATCGGCTGGGCGGCGGGCAATTCCATATCATGCAGGGAGCCATTCCCACCGCCTATGGGTATCCGAATACAGATGGCTTCTACAATTACTCAGGGTACTAAACATGAATTGTGCACTGTGCTCTTCATGATCCTCTATTTCTTCGGCATGGCATCAAGCATCTGGTGGGTCATCCTTACTCTCACATGGTTCCTAGCAGCTGGATTAAAATGGGGGCACGAAGCGATCGAGACCAACTCGCAGTACTTCCATCTGGCAGCTTGGGCCGCGCCGGCCGTGAAGACTGTTACCATTCTGGCAATGGGAAAAGTGGAAGGTGAGCAATTCAATAATTATAATAAGAATTATACAATACTTTGCGCAAAAATGTAGACGTAAAATATAATCACTCTTAATTATAAACATATTACAAATGAACTATTTAAAAATTTTTTTTACTCAGAGTTAATTAATGGTGAAGTTAAACAAAAGAGTTGGTCATGTTATTTTTATATTATTTTCATGTTAAAAATTATGTTTATAAATTACATTATATTTCTATAATTTAACTTATAGGTGATATATTGTCCGGGGTTTGCTACGTTGGTCTCTGGAACGTGGAGGCTCTTCGAGGCTTTGTGTTGGCACCGCTGTGCGTTTATCTTTTGCTGGGCACTGTGTTCCTGCTGGCAGGCTTCGTCTCGCTCTTCCGCATTCGGACGGTGATGAAGCACGACGGCACAAAGACTGATAAACTCGAGAAACTCATGATTCGCATTGGCATTTTTTCCGTGCTGTATATCGTACCTGCTCTGGTCGTGATCGCCTGCCTCTTCTACGAGCAGGCATATTTTGATCAATGGATGCTTACGTGGAACATGGAGATGTGCTCGCGACCGGGCCCACAGTCACTCTACTCGTTGCCTTGTCCAGTCGGCGAGCGCACCCGTGATCTTGGCCGTAGACCCGATTTCGAGATCTTCATGATCAAATACCTCATGGCGATGATTGTCGGCATTACCAGCAGCTTCTGGGTATGGTCGAAGAAGACGCTTACCAGCTGGCAGCAGTTCTTCCATCACATACGAGGTCATCGCACTGAGGCCTACGTTTAAGACCGCAACTGCATTTGTTCACGAAGATCTACATACTCCTTTTTTTTAATTATCGGAAACTTAAATAATGACGAAGATTGGTGGAATCTTTAAAAGACATTTAGACAAGGACAAACTAATGTCCTTTTTTCAATGCTTAACCGTTACATGTTTCTTAAATTTCGTAGATCTTTGTAACTTAATGTGCAGTTAAAAAGGTAAGAGAATTTTCCGACAATGGAGGGAAACGCCTACGATATCGTGACTTTCATAATGATGCTAAAATGTGTAGGTACATTAAGGCCGTGTTCCGATATTCACTGCCAGTACTGAAAATCTAGTATACGTAACGTAAACTATAAATTTTCAGTACTAGCAGTGTATATCGGAACACGGCCTAAGTAAGACAGTCGCACGATCGCTAACAGGGATTTTTCAGTGTCATGTCCCAGTCTTTCGCGTAATATGAAAAAAATAAATTTTTTTTTATTTTTATAACAAGAATTATTTTTTAATTAAAATTAGGAAGTAATTAGCTTTTAACAAAAATATTAATTTATTGGCACATAGCTAAAAGCTTTATTTTTTATTCGAATTTATTTATATACATTATTCCCATTTTTTTTCTGATTATTTTGCATTCTTTCTAGTTTTTGAAAACCTCTAGTTTACATCAATCAAATCGATTTGAATCAAAGTTGCAATAACGCTTCGCGTTACGTTTATGGTTATCTCATAAATAATTAAAGACGTACGTTAATATTTGTCGCTGTGCCAAATAAGTTTTTTCTATCTCTCACATTTCTACGAGTGATTTACGGCTTTGTAAAGTATCTGGACTGAATGTTGATGAGTTTGAAAGTATTATTAGACGATATTCATTCTTTTACTAGCATAATCTCGTCTCTTTTCACGAACGACTCAAGTCCCTAATGTTTAAGTTGAAAATGCTCAAATGCTATAGCAGACAAATCAAGTGTTCAAGATTTTTAAAGCAGCTAATCGGATTCAAGGATCCGATATAATCTAAGAATTAAGACTTTTAATAGCAAATTCAGTTGGAAATGTTAGCGGGTACTGATGCATATTAAAGATTGTCGTACATAAGCATAAAAATATATGCATAGTAAACGGATCGGACGCATTAGATGTTCAAACACAAACTCGCGTTGCTTGATAGACTGCAGTTTTTAAATATTTCCTTAATCAAAGCGCTTGCATTACGCTTTTACATTTGAATTAGATAGATTATTATGACAAATCCCGTAATTTACATCAGTATGCGCTGATGCATCCAACCGAATTCATTGTGTGGATTAAAAATCTCAACGTTAACGTGAATGTTACTTCATACTGCCGAATATTCCCCATCCTAACGTCATCGATGGAGAATCGAAATCTATTACGCTTAATTTTTACAAAGTACTGAGGGACATAAAAAAAAGGGATACGATGATACTCAAGCGAAGACTTCTATGGCTCTTGTCGGCCGTACGTTCTTTTTTCTGTATCTATATTCGTTAAGGATCCTTTTTCCGCGCGACGAATGTATTATCTAGACTGTAATGTCAAGTGTAATGTCGAGGATGCGTCTCGACGGAATCTCAACGAGATTAACTTGTAGGATTAATTAGTAAGAAGTGTGCTACTTTAAGTTCACACCGATTGTATATATAATTATATACATTTTTTTATTCTATTCTTCTCTATGTATTATAATATATTTTTAAAGACTTCTGTACATATATATACATCGACATGTTATGCATGGTCAAACTTACGCTAACAAACCGCGAATTCGTCCAACTGAAATTGCCGAGCTTTTGTGTATGAAAATTCTGTGCTGCGAATGCGATACGCGTGATTATTATGTATCATGGCACATGCGAGACGTACGGCTCCGTCGTACGCGAGATATTACAAAATTATGTAAATTTTATGATCACTATATTCTTTATATAATAAACGAGAGGTGCATATGTGAAGTCGGCTCTGTTCTTCCTGCATAACATTTATTTACAGATAATAATTCCTTCGTAAAATTAGTAACATAAACATAAATATAAATGTTTACACCTTTTATGGAATGCCGATTAAGATTATATTAAAATTTTAAGCTTTTGAATTATACAGAAAATAATATAGGCTTGTCTATATATATCTATATATATATATAAATTTATCCAGTAGCAAAATTTCTCTATTATCAAAACGATTCATCGATTCATTTAAATTTATACAAGGTACACAAATCGATGCTGTACATACAATAGATATCATCTACAAAAAGAATCTTGTATCTTACTCGTTGAAAAATATTACTTTATGACTTTTAATTTCTTTTCACAGCAATACTATCTTATATAAAAATGCTCCATTTTTATTAGTCATCCCTCACCGAAATACGACACTTAATAACGAAATATTTTACAAAAGAAGTAAATGTCTTGGATCCTTACGACGATGTTGGCGATGGTGGTTTTGGTTTCGGCACCTTGAGCAAGCCTATCTTCCTTAGATATTTTACAAGCACTGGAGTCACAGTCAAGGAAATTCCTACCCGAGCAGGTGCGAGCAGTTTGTGAATTGTATACGCTATTATGAAGTCCGTTGACGTTTTGAATAGTTTTTCTACTTTCTCGCTCTCGCTTACAACCGATTGCACAAGCGGTGTTACATCGATCCCACTGAAATTAAGAATTCGAATTATTGGAAAAAATTGTATGAAAAATTACTACATACAAAAATTAATACAAAAAAGTTTGCTAAAAAGCCGAACTATGAAACCTAATTATATATTGTATTTCAGAAATTACACACTTGAGAAATTTTAATCGATTAGTTAAAAATAACTTCATCAAATATTTTATTTTTTTATATTAAATCTTCACTTTAGATTAAAATTTTCATTTGTACATGTATTAAAATTTCGGTTATACAGGATGTATTTGAAATCAGTGCAGATTTTTTGTGGGATGATAGAGGGAATATAGACGAACATTTTTTATTAATAAATACATGGTCTGCGACGCGTCGCTACCCCGCTATGTGATGCCAAAGTTACGCGTTGGAAGTAGGCAGCTTGCCACACACAGGAGCACAGTGAGCTGCTTACCTCCTAAGCGCGTTCAATATTTCAAATGCAGTTCATTAAGCTAGCAAAAAATTATGTTTAGAAGAAAAAAAACATTCTTTAATTAGATCACATCTTACAGGAATTGCTGGAATTGTCCTCCGTTCATTTCATTACATAACATTGCCGTACAGGACCGTACAGGAAAAACCACGCAACATGTTTACAAAGCTACATGTTTACAGACGCGTCGCAGATCATGTATTTATTAACAAAAAATGTTCATCTATATCCCCTCTATCATCCCATAAAAAATCTGCACTTATTCCAAATACACCCTGTATATACATATATTAAATCTTCGATGTTAGATATTTCAGTTAGAAGAGAGAGTGTATGATTTTAGACAAAGTCCGAAAAACGCACGACTGACCTAATAACCACCATATAACAACCACCAAGACTTATCAGCGATATAGTGATATGAAAGGCAAGAAGAGTGCCTCCATAATCCTTCAACATTAGGCGAAATCTTTCCCGTTTTGACAGCACACGAGTGGACACCGGCACCACGACCTGATCCTTCTGGGACGCCTTCGAGGTGTCGGTCGAATAGTTCATTCTGATGGTATAGATCGGCCAATATGTCGCTCGTAAAAGCGGGCTCGTTATGAAGGCATTAATTGCGGTACCTGAGCGACATATAATTGCCTAATGTGAATCTCTGATGCCGGATGGTCACAAAAGCTTGCTCAGTTGTTATTTACCTTGAAGATCCAACTTAAAAATCTGCAAATCCTCAAGTATATAAAAATCTTCAACAGAGCTTTTGTGATTATCCAATGTTGCTAATATTGATGCAATATTGATGCAATATTAAGGAAGAAGATAATGTCCTCTTGTAAATTTTTCTAATATTAGATTGTCATGAAAATATTACGTATTTTTGGAGTGCTAATTTTTTAATTCTTAACGAATTATACGAATTATTAGATTCTTAGATTTATATATTACCCGCGAAAGATCTTGCTTAATATAATTATAGAATTTAATTCGGTGTATCAATCTTTCTATCAATATTGATAATTTGTAACTGACTAAACGTTCTCTTTTAATATTTAGATCCTCGAGATCACAGTTATCTTCTAGGATTCTGAGAACAATAGGGATGGAAAAGATGCAAGTCGCAAAGAAGATGTGGAAAGCAAAGAAGAGGAAAGCACCTCTACCCTCCAGAATCCATTCAAAGGCCGTTCTTACGCGACAACTTGCGATAGTGGGAGCGCTGCATGTCCTCGGCGATGTATTTGCCGTCGCGGGACCACTGTCCACCGGGCATGTTAAGGTGCATGGACTTGCCGCACGAGGAGAACGGCTTCGGCACATTGCTCTGCATCGTGCCATTCAGGCTGACTGCGCCGAAACAGTCATACGAGTCCACGTGGTTGTCGTCGCGGATCTCAGGAAATCCGGAGCACTTTGCCATGGAGACCGCGGTACCGCCGTTCTCGGCATACAGGGCGATATCACGCGCACGTTCTGGTGTGAAGCGACCGGTCTCGTTAGCGAAGATATCAGAGACGTTATTCGGTAGAGTAAGAGTCGGTGGATCTGGATAATAACGCACACTGGTCAGGTGAAGTGGCTGCTGCTTCCGATGAACTGCCGCCGGAGTTGCGCATTGCATTTCCAAGAATGCTATAATTAAAAGATTATATCTGATACAATCGTGTTCATATTGTAATAATCATATTGTAATATGTTATACACATATATATTAGGAGTTTATTATGTACAGATTACTTTATCTTATGAGGAATAAGCATAAAAGAAAAAAATTAAACATTATGATAATGTACGAGATTAAAATGGACATGTATATGAAGTAGTTCCTACATTATAATTATATTTATGTTAATATAAAGATTATTATGTAAAGTGAATGCCATGGCCAATGATTTGTACAAGTACAAAATAAAAGTATAAGGACAAGATAAATATTATAATAAAAATTGTATGGACGACAAGACTCTGCTATAGCTATTAAAAATTATGAACTATTTTGAAAAAAATTGTAAATTTTTTATAAATGTATATATCTCAGCAATAAAAAACTAAGGATACTAATACACTACAAGATGATGTGAATAATTAATGCTATTGATATAATGGAAAAACCCAGCAGTTCTATCTTTCGACAGTTTTCAACTGTCAAGATAGATATGTTAATATTAGGTTTGTCTTCTGTTCCTGAACTGGCTGTACTAGTTCAGAGTTTATCTTTTTTACTCCACGTTAGAAGGAAAAAGATAAAGGCTGCACTCTGAACTAGTGCAGCCAGTTCAGGAACAGAAAACAAACCTATTGTTGTATTTTGTAGACTTTGAAAGAAGACAATTTGAAAAGAAAATAACCAATTGAAATTATACTGCAACACTATGGCAACTACAAAATATTCCAAATAATTTTAAAAAATATAAATAATCCTTAAAAAGAGCACTCTATCTGATACAATCATGATAAACTAATAAGTGATAAACTGATCAGTTTGAACGCAGATTATATTCTTGCTTCGTCATTTCTGATCTCTTCGACATCCATATATATCTCCCCAAATGCAAAAAAAACCGGCAGCATACGTCTCCGCAATATTTTACGCAAATAAAATGGGACCGAATAATAATGCGTATTTGTGGAAAATAATTTGTACCTGTGCGCGAGACGCGAGTCAAGGTGTTTAGCATCTCCACACTGCCGACTCTCGACAATGCCATGGTTAGACCCGCCGAATGTTCAGCCACGAGGAAACGATACTAAATGTCACTGAAAATCGACGTGGACTGATGACTCGACGCATTAATTAACAGAAGCCAGAGTCAAACCTCCACCACTTTGTTGCGTCGCGATTGCAACGTCCTTGAGCAACAATCGCAGACCACGTAAAGCCCGGTCTACAATTGCGTAAACGTGGTTGTAAGCGGTTGTAGTTGTAAGAAATTAACCAATCATGTCGATAATTCTTCTCAAATTCAACTGTGATTGGTCAATTTCTTACAACTACAACCGCTTACAACCACGCTTACGCAATTGTAGACCGGACTTAAGGGCCATCTACAATGAGTCGCAGTCGTAAGAATCGTAAGAAATTGACCAATCACAGTTCATTATTCTTCGGTCGCAAAGAGAATAATGAACTGTGATTGGTCAATTTCTTACGACTCTTACGACTGCAACTCATTGTAGATGGCCCATTAAAGGCCATTGCACGTGAAAAAGTTTTAGTCGTAAAGGTGCCCACAAACAGGACGCGTCAAGCGCCAAGCAGCGAGCAGCAAACCAATCAGCGAGGCGATATTCACAGTGGCGTAGAAAATATCGCCTCGCTGATTGGTTCCTGCTCGCTGCTTGACGCGTCCTGTCTGTGGGCACCTTTATTGTAACCCCTGGGCTACGGTCCACTTGATGTTAAGGTGCCCACAGACAGGACGCGTCAAGCGTCAAGCAGCAAGCAGGAACCAATCAGCGAGGCGATGTTTTCTACGCCACTGTGAATATCGCCTCGCTGATTGGTTTGCTGCTCGCTGCTTGGCGCTTGACGCGTCCTGTCTGTGGGCACCTTTATGGGCCATCTACAATGAGTCGCAGT
>NJRP01000091.1:465740-503943 GCA_003063835.1 Aphaenogaster floridana | reverse complement strand
ACAGTTGAGCAACGTTACTAGATTTATCTATATTATATCTTCATTTATTATAGAAAATCTAGTAACGTTGCTCAACTGTTGAGTCTGCTGAACGCGGCCATTGAATACCGGCCTATGAATACCGGCCATAATAATGAAGAAGAAGCACCGTGTGCGTAGGACTTTACTCAACTCGCCTCACTTCACCACGTCGATAAGGCAGACCGGTCAGCACTCAGCGATCGTCGAACGAGCAGTAAATCGAGTGGACGCTCCAGTGGGACTGCTTGATCCCACATCATTTTCGGTCATCGGTTCCCTCGTTTCCCTATCCTCCTCGGCGAGACGGTCGATCTGTTGGCTCGCGATCGTTGATCGTTGATCCGTCGTACATCCTCGGTTCATCCTCGCGTGGTATCCGCGTTCGTATTCGTGTTCGTGTCCGTGTCTTGCTGTATCGCACCGTGTCGTATCGTATCGTATCGTATCGTATCGTGTCGTATCGTGTCGTGTCGTGTCGTCGCACGGGCGCAATTTCGCTCACTGGGCGCGATCCGTCCGTACAATCCGCAATCGTCGCGCTCCCGGTACCCCGTTCCCTGAGCGGAGGCGACCATCGTGCGTTTAGACCGTCGTGGCCTGCCGTGCACGGGATTGTAGCACCGTGAACGTTAACGTCAGTTCGCGGAGTCGCCGAGTTCGAAGTCGCCGACCTCGTCATGCCGTAGGCCGCGGCCACGACGACGACGACGGCGACGACGGTGTTCCCCGAATCGCGAGGAGACGTGTCCTGTCGCTGCTGATATGGGGCCACTGACCGAGCGCTTGGTCCTGGTCCGCGGGCCCTCCCTACATCGAAAATAAATAAAAGTTTCGAAGCGGCTCTGAGTAAGGAGATCGTGAACGACGGCAGGCAACGACGTCCTCATCTAAGGTAGACGACCGGGCTCAGGATGGCCTCGACCTCCAGCAGCACGTCGCCCGACGTCCAGGTGCTGATGGGCAAGGGCAAGCGCGGTGCGGCGGCCTACATCAGTCTGACTACTGGTCGGGACACCGGCGGCTGTCCGCCGTATCTTAACAAGCTGCTGGGTGACCTGCTGAATCCCAGCAAACCCATCGACGACTGGGAGACCATCGACTGGTGCAAGTGGCTCATGGCTGGCGGCCGGACACCCGACGAATTCGCTAGCACAGGTGGATATCTGCAGTAACAGAAAGATGATGAAATCTTGCGACAGCGGGATGTATATTATGTGAAATGTTTCCATATTAAATTGATAACGTGAGTTGTCGAGGCGATTAATAGAGGGAACGTAGTTGGCCAATATAGAACAATGTAAAAAAACTCGCAGCGGTTTGTAGACTTTTTCTGTCTGTTGTTGTTACTTATTGTTGTTGCGTTTATTGTTTTATTTGTCGAATAACTGTGGGAGAATAGAAGTAGCGGATGAAACAAGATTGCTTTTGCAATGAATGTTTGCTGGCGGCTCGAGACAAATTGGTAATATCACATGAGAAAACTTTATCAACATTGAGAAAATTTATATACTTTAATATAATCAGAATTTATAATTAACATTTTACTTAAAATTTATAAGTAGCATCAAGAAATTTGAAACGACAAAATTATTTTTATAAACAGCAATGTAGCATATGATTTTTGCAACAATAAACACTATTGTTGCAAATATAATTTTAATTTACAATACTAAATATAGAGCGTCCAAAAGAGTTAAGGCCAAATTTATAATACGGTCTTTAGATGAAAATTTATAATACTCTATTTAGATGAAAAATATAGCAAGAACTACAAGGGTTCAGTGATATTTATTAAATAAATCATTGATTGCATAATTCCTCAGATAAGTCGCTGACTCAGGAATACATGTCGGTTATTGTTTACACTGCGCCATTTTTTAATCTTTTCAGTAAATGTATAATCATCCATTATAATCACAAATCTGATGCGATTGGAAACAGAGATCAAACATCAGAATAAATAACGCTGAGAAAATTGAAATATTATAAAGGATGTGTGAAGTATGTAAATAATAATTAAAGATTAGTTGTTTCGGAGTCAGTGACTTCTCTGAGGAATAATAAAACCGATAAGAACAAGATTTTGCTAGTAAATCAATTTTTTTACATTTCTTTAAAAAGAATATTGAGCACTATAAATCTTTTTCATTAGAACATCTTAAAACCTTGCATAAATTTGCTCCCACTCTTTTTGTATGCCCTGTACTTAATAGGAATATTTATAACTATTATTATATAATGGTTGTGTTTAACAATAAGTATTATCTAAAATTTTATAAAATTTACATACTAAGCATTTAAATATAAAGCTTATAAACGAAATTAATTTTACAGTTAAATAATATGCATTTTATGACAAAATTACATAAATATCAAGAATTACTATTAGGTTGTTGTGTGTGTGTTGTCTTATATTTTTTATTTACAATAAGCCTTTACTTTGCTTCGTATACCTTATTTGCAGTATCGCAGTTTTATAAACTATACACGCGGATATAAATATACAGAATTTGCGTATTTGGCAGCGGTAATTTTTCAGATAAACATATAGTCATAAGAAGACAAGTATAGAATTGCAACTATAGTCGATGACGTTAGCTTAACTCATGTTACAAAAATTACATTAAGTTTCTGTTCCAAATGTTATATAAGGGCAATTTTACACATTGAAACATTAATTTTTATAAATATACGATATAAATAATATGAAATATACGTTGAGTAACATATGATTACAACATTATTTAGATTACTTATCGCTAGTCATATCTTGTGTGCGTACAACACTAGGAAGAATTTAATTATATCTCAAAATGCTTTGAAAGCTTTGAAAAAATTTTCCTTTCACATTGTTTTTGTAGATTTTGAATACTTTATTAATGTGCTTTAATAAAATAACAAAAGCATGTAGGAATTTGATGGTGATTACAGAAATGCATATTACAAAATTACATTTGAAAGCGATAATAATTTTATTATGGAAGTAAGCTGGAGGGTTGCTTTGTTTACTGATCAAATTCTTTCTTTTTTTTCAGTACGCACTTACGATAATGCTACCACCTGCGGTCTGGTATGGACACCAAACTTTGTAGCGTATCGCTGCCGCACATGCGGCATATCTCCCTGTATGTCCTTGTGTACCGAGTGTTTTAAGAAGGGAAATCACTATCGTCATGACTTCAACATGTTTCTCAGCCAAGCAGGTGGTGCATGTGACTGTGGCGATACATCTGTGATGAAGGAGACTGGGTAAAACGATTAATGCAAACTATTCTATACAATAATGGAAATCTGCGGGATACACTGAAATTATCTTGACCTCGAAAGCATTTTAATTTTCTTTAAATATTACACACCTCTCTCTCTCTCTTTCTCTCTGTTTCTTTTATAGGATATATCTCAGGGATATTATGATTTCCCTGAGCAAGATATCTATTCCCGCAGATTTCTTTATGCAATTTGTCGAAAACGTTTTTGAATTATTTTTTTTTACATGCTGCTGATTCGTTTTTTTCATCTTGCAGATTTTGTGATAGGCACGGGCCAAATGCTGCTGTAAATAAATCAGTCGTACCGACTGATCTAATGTGCGTAGCCGAGGTAATGATGCCCAGAATTATTCTTCGACTTATACAACATTTACGTGAAAATTGGTACGTTGAACATTGTACTCCGGCGAAAGTTATTATCGACTTCTTGAATGATGAGTTTGTAGCAGAAAGTAGGTCTCTCTGCTATAATTTAAACATCTGAACTATTTGAATGTAGAGGAACTGTATCTTATCTGACCTTTTGCCATATAATGTAAACTAATATACATATTTCAGACTATGTATATCTCAAAATTGCATAACTCGTGCTGCTTTTAGAGCTAAAATGACTGTACTTATCTTAGAAACGAAATACTTTCGGATCTATATTTATACTTTAATTTTGAAACGTAGAATGCGCCTGTAAATTTGTATTACTTAAATTATCCTTAAAGATCTTTAATTTAGAGGAATGTTGAAATAAAATCGCAATAACATATGTTAATAATGATACTAATGATTTATTATTGTTTTACTTATTTTAGTAAAATGGGAGTGCCAGATTATAGAGGTGCTATACACGAGGCGGACGCATACTTGACTATGTTGCTCGATTTGAACAACATGGGCGCATTAATGAGGCATGTTATGACGTCAGCTCTCACGAATCCGCAAAAGTACCGAGGTCTCATGGATCCCTCTGTCTTAACGGGACAATCGGAGTACGATAGTTATTGCCAAGATAGCAATAAAATATATCAACATGCTGTAAAATCGCTACCGAATCCTGAACCTCCAGATGAATATAAAGGTAAGTAATATAATTAATTACAATGTGGACAATTTTACGATAATTTTACTAATATCAATTTTAATTTTTACGAAATTTGCATACATGATTATACTCGACTTAATGACACTAACAACATGATTCGCTTTTTCAGAATGTGTGTCACTTCAAGAGCACTTAGAACACACCACATTCTTGGAAGAACTGATGTTTTGGACCGTCGCTTACGAGTTTCCACAGAAATTGGTCTGTCTGCTTTTGAACATGTTGCCGGATCCCGATTACAAGGAAGCTTTAACTCGCGCCTTTGTATTACACTATAGCAGAATTTCGATGATGCTCGAACGTTCCACAGATCCCGATACATTAAGCAATAGGGTTGTGCATGTCAGCGTACAGGTATTTATCTTGTTAACTTTTAATTAGTGAATAGCATAACACGCACGATAAATTTTCATTTGCAATCTCTTCATATTTTTTATAACGTACTGATTTCCAACTTTTGTACTTTTCAGTTGTTTAGTAACGAGAAGTTAGCATTAAGGATGGTTGATCAATTGAAGTTGTTACACGTTATGGTTATTAGTTTAAAGTACATGATGAGCAAAATACTCATTCAAAACACCTTGCACGGTACGTATGAGTTCTTTAAGATAAAATAAAGATAGAATTAGAATATGAACTTGAACGGAGCAGTAAGATTAAAAGAAATATTTATTTTCGTTTATATTTTAGATCCGGATAAGAACTTCCATTATGTCGTGGATTGCGGACGTCAAGTGATGAAGGAGCACTGTTACTGGCCATTGGTTTCCGATTTGAACAACGTGCTCTCACATAAGCCAGTCGCTGTTAGATTCATGAGCGATAATACTCTCCTGGAAATGTGGTTCGACTTCCTGTCTATGTTTCAAGGCATGAATGTCAATCAGAGGGAGTTAAGTCAGCATGTCGAGTTCGAGCCCAACACGTATTATGCGGCGTTCAGCGCTGAACTGGAAGCGAGCGCATATCCGATGTGGGCTCTGGTATCACATCTCCGTGGACCCGAAAGTGCAACATTAAGTCGACGAGTACTTACCTTCTGCCTCACAGCTTTGCAGGATTGGCTCGACGCCGTGAACTACACGCATCCGAATGTGGTAAGTGCAACTCTTCCTTATACTGTATTGTAATGTAATGCGTTTATAATTTATACGTTTTTTTCACTGTTTTTTTTTTCAGAGTGATAGTTTGCAAGTATCGTTTCATCTACCGCTTCATCGATACCTCGCAGTATTCATGTGCCAGGCGATCAGACAACAGGGAGCAACTCTGCGCGAATTATTACCGCCTACGGATATGCTGCATCTTCTCATGATGCATCCGCTGCGAGTGCAGGTGAGTGTGCATTTTTTTCTATTTTAATTAATCCTTCGCGGACGCACAATCATAATTTAAATTTGACTACGAAAGCAATTCTTCAAATTCCCTTAAAATTGAAGATTTTTAATTTTTCTCTAAATGTAAATGCTCCTTATAAGCTTTTTGCACCAATAAATGTTATTTGATTGTTTATTTTAATAATTAAGTTAATAAAAGTACGGTTGAAATACTTTGGTCCGCAAAGGGTTAACAGTTTCAAGATGAATTGCAAACAGTCAGCACATATACAGATATAGACTTTGTCATTATGACAATTTATTTTGAAAGACATATATTTATATGTGTCACATAGAAAAAATTACAGAAAAAATTTGATTCCATACAATATAAAAATGTTACAAACTTAGCTACAAAAATTCTAAATAATGTCCATTACGAAATTATAAACTAAATTTGGAAAACAGTTTATAATATCATTTTATATGTGATATATATAAAGTTGTGACATAGTAAAAAAATCATTGTACAATACTTTTTTCTAATCTTGATCTTAAACCTAAAATGATATAAATTTTCTTATAGTATAATTTTTTTAATCTCTTAAATCTGATATATATATTTTTTAATGGTAACCAAATCGAACCGCAAAGAAAACGGCAGCAACTTGTTGTCACAAATACTTATCTACGTATTTCTAAATTCAATATGAGATTCGTTAAATATATCGTAAATCTTAAAAAGATTTCATTATCATTAAGAGACAAAAAAATTTTATGTTTGATTGGAAATCAAAATTTATATCTTAAAATTGAATTTATATATTTCATATTTATGAAATTATTTATTCGTATATTTATAAAGCCTCATAAAAATTTTTTTTGAAATAAAAAAATTATGCATTTGAGATTTATATAATATATAGTGAGTTATGGACCTACTTTAATTATATTGTATTAATTAACTTGCAAAAATTTAAAATTTTAATTTTGCTCTAGATTGATCGTTTAATATTTTTAAATAAAATCCTTTAATGAGTTTAAGATTTACGATATAAGTTTACTAGTTGACGATTTAATTAGATCGATAACGGCGGATTTGTTAATAATGAGTATAACAGGTTAATAAAAAATTTATATATGTAATTGCAAAGAGTATAGGTCTTAAATACAATTATTTTTAATTGAACAAGAAATGTCGAGTTTACATAAGAGATTTTGCATTTTAATTAAGTAATTTTCAAGGGAACAAAATAGAGTCGAAAAAGATTACGTTTTCCACGTTTCTGGAAATTATAAGTCGCGTTCGTAATCGCACTTCTATCGAATGTAGATAAAATCTAAAAATGGAAAAGATTAAAGAATAAAATCTGAAAATAGAAAGGGTTAAAGATAAAAAATATACTTTTATATTTCGTATCTAGGATATTAAATTTTATTTATTTTTTCTTCTCGTGTTTACTTTATTAAAAAATTTCAATTTTCCATAAAACTGGAACATTCGAAAGTCTACATTTCGTATGCAATTGCTCAATACGTTTTCGCTTTTACCTCGATATGTATATTGAGGTCCTTGGCAAATCACAGGTTCTTTAATCGTTATTTCGATGAAATATTGAAAGAAAGATTCTACGAGGCTTGTATCTTATTTGGTGTTTCGAGAACCGGCGGTGCCGGTGGCAGATCGACTTGCAGGTGCGGCGCGAAGTCATAGGTAGTCAATTTCAGGGCGACGAATCCGCCCGAACCAGGTCGACCCTTGTGAAAAATACCGGCGCCCGCGAGCGGCACCGGCGGATTCGGTACGATCGGTTGAATATCGAGGAAAGGAATCGTGCTTTGTGCGGCGTCCTTCCGCCGATCGGTCGGTGCGAAGTTCAAGTATTGATTCTCTACGGTGTCCGGTACGTTCGGCACGGGATTGCGAATCGGTATGTCGGGGTCGGTAAATTTCAGCTCGGTTCTAAAAGCAAAAATATATTATTAATAAATAGTGGTATCAGAGAAATTAAGTCTCAATGTCATGCTAGAGAGAAAATCTCACCTGCTAGTAATGTCATTGCTATGCCAGAAGTTCTTCTCCTCGGGCTGATCTAACAATCCTGATGTGAAATTGAACGGAGTTATCTGTATTTCCAAATTGAGGCGGCTACCCACCATTCGAAACCGAATGCCTAAAACAAATTTTACATATTGTAATATCGCGTTTATCATATTTTTTAAGAACGCTTTATATTTTGTATAAGAAATGCGAATTACAAATCTGCATAAAATTTACGTACTAAATAAGATCGATTTAGAATTACCTGTCAAAAGGTGATCTTGCACTGACAATAGATTATCGAGATCCAAAGCGCGTTTTTCCCATACCATTGTATGGTAATCAATGCCATTTTTAACATGGGGGTCCATGATTGAAAAAGCATCGACCGATTGCCATTCGATTGTCGATGTGTTAATCGCCCCACGTGGAAGTAACTCACCCTCTTGTATTTGTATATGGATAACTCCATTTACCTTCTTCAATCTTATCCCTGTTACGACTCTACAAGTGAATAAGTATTATACTTTCAGCTATCTTTTGTATAGATTACTTTCTATTGATTCTATTACATTCTCTTAAATTTTTATTAATTCTATTAAATTTTATTTCTTCTGTCTCCATTGCTCAAGTTACTTGCTATTCTTACTTATTGTTCGAGATATCGGATATCACCGATCGAAGACTGAAATATCGATGGGAACTCGAATTTTGATCGTCGCAATAGCAAAAACAGTAGCTGCAATGCCAGAAAAGCCACCGCCACCAGCTGTCGACTTTAGTGGTTTTTCTAGGACACGCATTTGCGTTTCCGTAACGAAGACCATTTTCATACTCGATAGATTCGTATCGCCTACTACTATTGCTGTCCTAAATGTAAAAAAATTTGAATCAGTAATTGGAAGACTATATTATGTTACATTATTTTTTAATTATAAGATGGATTTTTGAAGATCTGTAATATTTTATTCACGGTATTTTTTCCATTTTCGGACAAATAATTTTTTTATTTTGAGATTCTAATTTTGTAGTTTGTAATTTTTATTTTCTAATTTTATTTTCAATTTTTAATTTTAGATTTAATCTTATAATTCATTATTTTTCTGAGTCACTCAATTTAAATTTTACCAACTTTTCTGCAGTGTACAATTTTGTCGAGGTCGCTTTTTTGTCGTTTTAATTTTCACAAAGTTTTTGTGTAGAATGTGTTTACGATATAAAAAAATACTTACCGAGGGGCAGATCCACATGTCAGAATCAATGTACTCGCAGTGCAATATCTTGCCATTACACCGACGTTGTTGCGCGCAAAACTGATTCTGATAACAACCGTACACTTTAGTGTATGTATAATAAGCGCAATTCTCCTTGCACGTGGCGTCAGTGTTTAAATCCACTTCGTTCACAATGTACCCTTGGAACATTTGCTTCAACTCGGTATAAGTTTCGTCTAAACAAAAATCGGTAACGTGTATACAAATTATACACATCCAGTTAACAAATCGTATAAATCACAATATCCTTGCGATGTATATCTGTATAACTTGATTATCCTTATTCAGAGGGCTTTACCTATCTTGTGCACAGCCGGATCGCATTTCCAAAGGGATCTCGGGGCGAATGCCATTGCGGTTTTTACGGCTCTCAACGTTTCGGACGTCCTTATCGCGTATTGTTGTTTCAGCGTCTGTATTTCCTCGCTAAAGTTATTGCCTGTATTAAAGGATTTATCAGGATTAGATTTATTCGCATTCAACTAGCTTTGTCGATTCGCGACGATCCGGACCAGCGCAACGGAAACCAATTTTTTTTATATGAGAGCGTTTTTATAAACTATTTCATTTAGCTTGAAGCTTTCATTTGTGATATCTGTATACGAATGTCTTTAAGCTCGCGAAAAAAAGATTGGTCTTAATTTCTATGTGCAGATCGTGCGACGTCGAAAATGCTGTATGTAGGACGTATATTTAAACGTGATCGTCGGTACCACGTACCTTCGTTGTACAGACGTAATAGCATATATGAGAATTGAATCATAGTGTAACCCTTGATCTCCGTCAGCGCCACGGCATTATACAAATTGTATAGTAGTTGCTGCGGCGATTGCATCTCATTGCACATTTGCTTCGACGCTTCCTGCACATACAAGAATACTTTGCAAATGTTTCGAAGACGAGTATATTTATGTAGATTGGGATGTTATCTGTGATCAGGAATGAACGCATCGCTCTGTAATATCCTCGGCAAGTGCCATGAATCCTTTTGGACTTTTGATGCGTTCGTGTGAGCCTTTTCAAAAATGACTTCCTTAAGCTTCTCCTAAATACCTCAAGCTATTATCTGCTTGCTGTAAACAAATATTTATCTCGTTCCGATACGAGAAGGCCATATGAAGGAGAATGTTCTTCCTGAAAAATTTTATCTGTGGAGATGCAACTTTTGCGCGGTCGCAGTCATAAGCCAGTATTCATAGTCCGTTATTGTTTCAAGACTTAAGTCATGTCTTAAGTAATGTCTTAAGACACTAATACGGCTCTGTGATTGGATTGACATCTTAAGATTGTACTTAAGATGGTCTTAAATATAAGAATGGACTATGAATATCGGCCTTAGATACCTCAAAAGCCGAGATGAACAGCTTTTCGTCGATGATCAGAGTCGCGATACGGTCGAGCACTCTCGGGATCGCGGCGTTCGGATCCCGCAGGATTATCTCGGCGAGATTCGTCAGCTGTTTCGCGTGGACCGGCGCGTTCAGCTCGACAATCTCGCGCTGCATCTGCCGGAAGATCCCATACAGGCCGTTGATACTCTGCATCTCGTTCTCGGCCCGTGCCCAGAGCCACTCGGAGTCCAAGGAGTTCAGGTAGTCTTTCCGGTCCAGGGGGAATTGCTCGTCCACCTGGTTGCCGAATCTTTTGTACGCCTTGATCAGATACAGGTACTTCTCCGACGCTTCGACATGCATCCACTTCTCCTGGTTGGCCAAATCTTCCCTCAGCTCTGTCTCCAGGTGTAACAAGGCCTCTCTGATCAAGTCGATCGACGAAGCGTTATTCTTGATCGCGGCGAAGGCTATCACAGCCAACGCTCCCAGCGTCAGCAAGCACGTAAAGTATCTCATTCTCGGAGTCGGACCTTCGCCGATGACTCACTCGTTTGCGTATATTCCGCTCAGCAGGAATTCAATTCTCAATTCTCTTTGTTTACCTTGCCGACGAATCTTGTATCTGAAGACGCGAAGACGAAAATCGAGGATTATATCGAGTATTATAACAATGCGATCGTACTGTAAATCGTTACTGCTGTTATTAACGTGAATTTATTTCGTTATTAGCATTATCCAATTTTTATTATTATCGTACGTGTGTATTAATACACAATTTCAATTCTACATCTTCATCGACAGTTCGCAAGATAACCGAATAAATAAACCGAACGACCTTTTCGCGTCGGTGAGCTCGTCGTCAACTGAGCGGGATGATGTATATGATCACGGTCGCAGGGGGGTCATGACACAAGAGAGGAGGGAGGCGGCGGCGGCTCCTAATGACGCGTTAATGCATGATCTAGAGCGGCTAGGAAACTACTGGGTGACACTGTTTTTCTCTGACGAACGTATGGTTAAATAACAACTCCTGTTACCCGCAACCGACGTCGTGGAATATTATTTCCCGAACGCGAAGCTGTTCGTTTCTTTGTATTTTCCGTCTCTCTTTGTCCTTCGTAGTTTCCGCTCGCTTGTAAGTTTCAATTTCAGGAAACCGCGAGGCTTGTAATATCGGACGATGCTCGCGAGTAAAGAGCATTAATCTAGTCTAAACCATCATGAGTTAATACGAGTTGAGAATTGAAGATCGAGATCAATCCTACACGGAAAGAATGATTTTGCTGAAATATTTAATTATTTGGCAAGATACAGATCTAAAAATAATTTTGTTGGATCATCAAAATAATTATGTAGGACGCCTAAAATAGTTGCTAGAATATCAAAACTTTTTGCAATATTATCATCATGTTTGAGTGTCTTACATAGTTACTTTTGGTAATTTTTTATTCGTTGGAAAATAATATTCAAATAAAATTACTAAGCAGACCAGGGAATAGTGGAAAAATGCCAAATAATACAAATTTTAAAAGATGCAACATCCTGAAAAATATACAGACGCGTTTAACGTTTATCTAATCATTAAAATGACAAAACAACTTCGAGAGATAAAAATTAAAAGACGTCAAAAAGCATCATTAGAAACTTCACAGTATTTCAAATATTTTTCAGACGTTTCTCAGAGGCTTTTCAAAGTTCAAATTATAATCTTTCGATAACATACGCGTTCAAACGGTCGCGTTCACAACACGCTTTTCACACGATTGCCATTCTAATTCGTTTCTCCTAGCGTTTTCGATCGCCGCGATTGCGAGGTCCATTGAAATTTCGCTGGTAAATTCGCCGACGAGGCACCTTTCCGCCGTGACACAGTTGCACGCAGTTCGCGTATCCGCGGAATGCGGGTAACAAGCCCCGCTATTACTGTTTCGGCACCAGCGAGCAAGAGCAACACCACCGTGTGGCCGACCGCGCTCGACTGGATTTCACATTATGCACCAATGCCTCTTGCCCACCTCTGGCCTCCGCAAACCCCCACGTTATTCACCAGACTTATATGATGTTTTGTATCTCCCTGCGCATGTTCCGCGCCCTCCTCCTTCCGTCTCACCCGGTACATTCGCACTCGGAGAAGAGATACGGCAGATGCGAAGCGTACTCGCACGGAAATTGGTCTCATGGCAGTTGCACGAATTTAAAACGCTAAATAGGAAAATATTGAAATGCTAGATGAAAAGAGTCACTTTTATACATTATATGAATCATAACGAACATTGCATAGGAAGGTTGTTACTTGATTACCACTTGTCGCAATTTTTCCACAAGTATCTTTGCGATTAAAACTTTGTATTAACATTCTGCTAAAGTCCATGGACAGAGACAGTTTTGTTTGGTTGTTCGCTCATCCAAAGTTGCAAAAAGCTGTTTTCAATCGTTGATTAGCCGACGTCTTCGCGTTTCCACTCGGGAAACCTTAATTCTAGATTGGAGAACTCGTATCAAGCCGTATCAAGTCCATCATTTCCAAAAAAAAGGGGATTACAAAGAGTCACTTAAAGCTTTAATTCGCAATCACGCGGTTGAAATTGTATCCGTGATCTTCCCCTCTTCTCTCTTTCAAGACGAATCTAGCGTGTTCGTAAATGACGATTTGAAAATGAGTGCTAAACTTATAATCCATACGTTCCTGGTGCGTCAATTAATGCGCGACAGCTTTAATCAAGTGACCCGCGCCAATTCGCTGATTCGTGTTATTTGCCGTGGCGTATCCGGAGTATCGAGTAATGACGAATTTCCGTCCACACGATTTCCCTTTTCTTTCTGCGAATAACAATGCTGAAGTAAAATCGCAGCAGGCCGATACGGCGGTCACTCGATCCAAAGTGTGATACCATTTCTCGGCACCTAATGCCCACTGCCCGCACCTAATGGACACAGTGGGGTTCTTGTTACGATGTTATCAGACCACGACTCGCTCGTAATATGGGATCCCCGGGCTCGTCAATTCAGCGTATCAAATGTGTTCTCACTTTCTGCGCTTTGTCGCCTGAAATCTAAATTCCGCTTACTGTCGACGATGATGGAGAGGACAACGTTGGCTCGTGACTAATTTCTGTATTACAACTGTATGACGTGACTTCTCTAAACCAGCACAAGATCACGCAGAGAATGCCGGTGAATAGTCCTTCCTGTTTATCACACCGTTATCCTGCCGTTCTTTAGATACTCTTTGCGAGCATATCATACGCCTGCCTAAGCATAATTGTCACGTTTTATCACTATAAGCGATATAAGAAATTTATGAAATACCCAAAGGATCTAACAGTAAATTATTAAATATAGTAACAAAATAAAATAGTAGTAATAAATGTGATAAATATATAATAACATTATGTAAAGATATATTTTTTACTTGTTTAAAATATCCGCGATATTTTTAATAGCCAAGGAATGGTATTTATTTGTTTATTATGACGCACATTCCTCACAGCTGACGAAATATTTAATTTCTTTGTACCTCAAGGTATTCAAGCTCGGTTGCAACGCGATAAACGATTTTCATGGAAACATGTCAACACACAAAATCTTGTTAAATTTTTTCTTATAAGAAGTAATTCTGTTTATGTATTTTACTTCTGATCGGTTATGTGTTAAAAATTTAAATTATTGCAACATTAAAATATATTAAATTTGTAGAAATAAAATATCAGTATAGATAAGGGCGATGAGATATAAAAATAGGTAAAGGGAAAAAGAAGGAGGTAGTTTAGTAAAAGCATGTTTGGAGGAGAAGGATAGAATAAGGAAAAAAAATAAGATATATATAGTGTAGAAAGAGAAAACTTTTATAACAGGAATGGTTGGGGGATAGAGGCAATAACGATGTTAAGAAATGGTGATGTGGATGTAGGAAGTTTAGTTAGGGAAAGGGAACAGGATATACAATGGCAAATTATAGAAAGTAAAATAGAAAACGCAAGGTATAATATGAGATATAAAGAAATAGGAATGGGGAATCGGAAACCCAATTATTTATTAAGAGAAAATATGGATAAATTTATGATGGGAGATGAAATAAGAGCGCTGATTAGGCTAAGATGTGGTAACATGGAGGAAGCAAATAAGTATTGGATGAAAGAGGAGGAAAAAGTACGTAGATTTTGTAAGGCAGGTAGGGATAGCTTAGAACAGAGCTCGGCAAGAAATGCACTTCTCGGCCGATTTTCAGCTGGTAAGGGGAGTAGTGCCGGGCGGAGCCAGGCTTAGAACATTATGTGGAGGAATGTAAGGAAATAAAGGAATGGTTTGTTAAGATAGGTAGGAATAAAAAAGAAAGGTTAGAGAAAATTTATAATGATGATTTAGATATAGAAAAAGGAAAGATTTTGAAAAGACTATGGAATGAGAGGGTAGAAGAGGAGTTTTGAGTGATAAGGCGAAATGTAAAAAAAAATGTACATAAATGTAGGCATTAAGTTTGTATCAGTGATATAATGTATATAAAGTTGTAAATGTGTATAGTAGAATTAGGTTAATGTTTAAAAATAAGAGAATGGTATGGAGGGATGTGTGCATTAAGAGTTTTTTGTAAACCAAGTCTTTTCTTGGCTGTGAGCTGAAATAAACTATATTGATTGATTGAATATCAGTATAGATTCAGTCCCTCCAAGAATGATACAAAGCAAGTCGATGAATCACGTTCTTTCCAGGAAACACAGTTTCTTTCAAGCCACACATGGATATTTATTTAGATCATTAGTGTTAATAATGAAAGGTAAAAAAAGCATTCAGTGTTGCTCTTGGAAAATATCCACGCAAAATTAGAGCAATCAAACTCTTTAAAGAAGAAAATTTCATTTTAAAATATATGTGCCATTTAAGTTCTGAATTAACATCAATATCAGTGATAGTCTCTTTCGTGAGGAACAAAAAGAAGCCTCAGCGAATTAACGCCACGTGAATTTTTTCAAGGGGAAGATTAGAAACCTTTCATATTTATTATTGTCCAAGCTGAGCAATATTAGTCAGGAAACCCAGCCTCTTCAATCACATCTTTAGAAACTGTTCTCACACATCAAGTACCCACCTGCATCTGATTAGCCAAGAGCACGAGGATGCTCCTGTCGTAAACCTGTTGCTCGGACGGCACCATGAGTCTATGTATCGACTTCAGAACATCCGGTAGTTCCCCCAATCTCGGCGACACGCAGGTCTTGGCGAACTGCAGCATTGTGAAGCTCTCGTACTTATCCGAATTGTTCGCGTACATCTCGAAGACCTTATACAGCCCCTGCACCTGACCGATATAATGATCCAGCTCCCTCATGATTTCGTCGAGCTTCTGCTGCATGGGGAGTCGCAGCAGTAGCTGCGTCAGAATCGCGTCGGTCTTGATCTCCGTCCGTTCCTGGTAGTCGTCGATCTTCCGGGAGATCTGGTCCATATTCTTGAGCAGCTCCCGCTCCATCATCTTCATGAACACGAGGTCTTCGCCAGGAACCTTGGAGGATTCGCGCGGAATGATATCCCAGGACTCCAACGCCTCCACCACGGCCCAGCGACCCAACCTGAGCAGATCGAGCGAGTCGATGCCGAGGTTGAAGCCACGGCCGGTGTTCGCCAGCACCAGGATGACGAGCAGGGTTATCCCCTGGCGGTACCTGGCCATTTGGGAAAAAGCGAGAATGGGAAACGCCGCGACGACAAAGACCAAGATGTCGGGAGGCTGTCACGCACACACACTCGCCGTCCGTGATTTGGCGACGCTAACACGCCGGGACTGACGACTGCTGCCGTTCACTCGGATGGTCGTCCCGACCGTTATGGGTTGAGAACGGCAACAGGCGGATGGTAGGGGGTATTGCACCCGCTATGAGATATGAATGGAAGCCGGTCTGTTCGTTTTAGTCGCGCCTCCTCTCGCCGTAATCTGAATACACATATAATTTTTGTTCCCGCATTTAAGGTCTGAAAAGGAACAAAAGGGCGGAGGGAAAAACATGAAAGCTTCAGCGAACGAAATACGAACCTTTTTTCGGCGAATTCGATTGCCTGCACCTGCACCATCCCGCATTTAATGCCACATTAAGGCATGGGCTGAGGGGGCTATGCCCAGGGCGGCAAATTTTAGAAAGAATTTTGGAAAGAACGATAGAGATAGAATGACGGGGCACTCCGAATGACGAATGCATTCATTTTGGTGCACACTTGACCTCAAGAAATTTGATTCCATTAAATAATATGGGATTTCAATCTTATAATTGGCTTTACACAACTGATTCCTTGATTTGAAATTTAATACCATGTATCCAAACATTCATATCGTATTTCGATTGTGCTTATGTATCGCAAACACTAACTGCATAGCAGAACGTAGTTTTTACACCATGAAGAGGACAGGAGAACGCTCAATTTACGTTCAATTATGCGACAAGAAAGATAAATTTGCTTTTTGTTCTTCATATCGAATCCGAAGTTACTACGAGCTTAAATTACGATGATATTATCGGTGAATTTTTTGTATTAATAAAATGTAGAAGAAAAGCATTTTTTAACTTAATCTTATATCCTTCAATTTTTGTTGTGTTTTTTTTTGTACTTCAGCCGAAATAAATAAAGGATTTCTTAAAACAAAATTTTGAGAAAATTAATTTTAAAAATTATGAATTTTGTAAAATTTTGATGGACACTTGATAAGGAATTTAGGTTATGAAATATGTAAATAATAATAATGATAATTTTAGCAATTTTTGATGATCTAATATAATTCCTGAAAAAAAAATTTTTACCCGGATGACGTCACATTTTATAAAAGGGCGCTCGAAATATTTCAGCCCATGGGTGCAAAATAGATTAATGCGGCACTGCCCACATCGTTTTGCGCGAACAGGTTTGTTCGTTGCGGCTGCACTACGTTACACTATCCGCATTTAAAATGAAATACATAGTTATATAATTAAATGACGAAGAGAAGAGATGGCAGGATGAAAGGATCGTCGATTACAAAATGGGTCAATTTTGTAAATGGAAATTCGTGTTGGTTTCCTTTGGTGAATTAATTAAATAACTGTGTTTCAACTGACATTTTCTAAAAACATTTACGTTAAATTATGTTATATATATATATATATATATATTTATTATTTATATAATATTATATATATATATATTATTTATATATATTATATTAGTATTACACTATATATATTATATATTATTTTCATACTTTTTATATAAACATAATATAAGTAAATATATACATACATAATTTATTAATATTATACTATTTTGTTAATATTATACTAATTTATTAATAGTATACTTACGATTTCGTTAGCAAAGGGGAATCAAAGGAAAGAAATGGCCAACACATTTTATAAGTTACTTTATCCGACACAAATAAATCAGTCTACTATAAAACGGGCTTTAAAATTTATTTCATATGTTTACATAAGAATGATATGAGAATAACACGCTCTTATGTAAGCTTGTGTGCGGTTGGCTTAAATGCTGTATGTTACTCGAGATATGGAAAGATTAAATTCATATCTTCCATCAAAAAATGTGCTTTGCAAACACAATTTAATGACATTGATGCATCAGATGTAAATGAAGGTCAACTAGACTATTTTGCTCAACAGTTTTATGAGGATGTTTATAACAATCGTAATGTTATTGTTGCTACACCATCAAGCTAGCACATAGCTGTAATGATATGGTTACAATATATTACAATCATATATTTATAGAAAGTTACAGAATATCCAGCAATGTCATATTTTATTATTGACGATCGTGTATAATATAATAAAATAACACATTTCCTTTTACGCTTTTGCTTTTAGGTGGCCTTCTATGAGATTTTGAATGGATTGTGGGTTCGTAATGGTTTGCAAATAAAGGGCCAAGCTATGACCTACATACAGTGCAACTTCTGCAACTCCATGGTGGACGCGGATCTGTATCTGTTGCAAATCTGCGCCACGAAATTACTGCCGGATGTCTTTTTGAAAACTGTCATCGAGAAGTAAGATCCTCTCCTCGTCTTTATTTTGTACACCGAATAATGCAAACGATCTAACTTGTTAAAAAAATTTTCATGCAGATTTCACGTGAGGGAGTGGATGAGTTTATGCCTGTATCATGCCCCGCAAAATGAATATCTTGAGGGTGAGCATGATACCCCGATGTTGGAAAGTTGCCTAACATTTTTGGCCACGTTGGTTAATGTGAGAACAAATCTCGGTGAGTTTCTGCCAAATTTAATGCAATTTTCTTAGAAATCTTTAATTTCTTTTTTTTAATAGTAAATTTTATAATCCTGGAAATAATAAAAGAATGATTAAAGCAAGAAAGCATTAAAACATATATTTTCTTTTGCATTAGGTTTATCGGATCCTGAAATGTCTCGTCTTGAAATGGTGACTTTATTGTGCATGGGTGATAAGACACATAGTCAATTGATGGAATTAATGCCGGAACGCTGTGGAACTACTCAGAACAGAGATTTTGAATCTGTTCTAGCCGATGTATGTTGATATATCATGAACATCTGAAAGAGTTATTTTAAAATTTCTCATTTTAATTTTTATATATAAATCTTATATTACGTCTTAATTCTATTACGTGCAATATTTGTATATATATATGTATGTATATATATATATATATAATATATATATATACAAATATATATATATATATATGTAAATATATATATATATGTAAATATATATAAATTTGAAATGGCGTTGTTGATTCTCATTTACTTAACGTAATGTATTTATAGGTAGCGCAATATAGAGCTCCAAATCTCGAAGCAAGTGGCAATATGCAACAAGGAATGTACGGACCAAAAGCTCGCGTGTGGGACGAGTTGTTCGATCCTTTACATGTTCTGTTGAGAGCAGTCCATAGAAGAGACTTCCAAGTATCAATGGATCGTTTTACAGAATAGTATGTATCAGATTTATCGGTCAAATATACTTATTTTTATTAAATTTTGATAAATATAATATTTTTCTATTGTGCAGTGTGAAGCAATCGGGCAAGCTGAAGAACGGTGCAACTCCTTGGCCACCATTTAGGCAACCGCCTCCGGTTTCGTCGGATTATGATGACCCTCGTATAGTCCTACGTTCCAGAGTTTTTCATGCTATGATCCTGATAATACTCTATAAGGCTGTGAATGGACATAACATATCGGAGCATGTTATGGCATTGGCTATTTATCTCCTAGAAATGGCGGTTATTACTGCGGAACCGCCGGATAAATCTGTAAGTCATTCTTTTGATAAAATAATTGATTTTTAAGTTGCGTTATTCTTACTATTACATTGCATAATAAATAAGAAAGTAAATGATTTGTTAGTTATGTGTTTTATCTCTCTTGTTTGTTTGATTTTATTTCTCTTACAACATATCTCTTTTAAAAATCTATTCTATCTTATTTTATTATCTTACACAGTAATATAATCATTTTCAGGTGAGTCCTTTATGTCAATATACCGGTGGCACCTCTCGTGTGATAAAGGACATGGATTTGGCTGGATGGTACGAAAGTGACAGCTTGTCCGAAAATCTGAGGACAGTGATACCTCGAGTAATTCTAGTCCGAGAGTCGGAGTCTAGCAGCTCAGACAGTGAGTATAATACATTACACAATTTTGTAATGTAATTATGTTATTAATGTTAATGTATTTAGTATGATTTAATACACTTGCTAACTTATTTAATAATGATTAGGCGAATTTGAGTGGGAGATTCAAGGAGAAATGAGTGATGTAGCGACATCCTTGATGTTAAATGATGGCGCGGATGACGTCCCGGAGGAAGGCTCTTTGGAACTGTTAGGGTTTTCTGTAGACACGGTTAGAGATGACAATGGTGTATCGAGTGCAAATGCATCGTCCCTGCCAGCTTTACTACCGTCAGTTGAGAGTGCTACATCTCTGCCAGCATTACCATCAACAAGTGGTTAGCAAGATTTTTATATAGATTATATATATATATATATATATATATTGCTGATTATATATTTTTTTCGAAACGTTGCTTAAGCTTTTTCTTATAAATTTATATAAAATTTCTTATTTTATTTCTTTATTTTCTTATAATTTATATAAAATATAATATTGTAGTAGAATTTTATATTTATATAAAATTAACATTGTAGTGGAATATGATGTGGCAATTGTACCTGAAGACGGAATCGTCGCTATAGCTCGTAGTAACAGTGAGGATGACTTAACAATACCTTTGCAAAGAGCTCTGCCACCATCCGGGGAAGAATCTTTGGCTCTAACAATCGAATCTCCTGCTTCACCAGATAGTATGTATTTCAAACTTTTTAACTCATAATTTTTTTATCGCTGATGAAGTGGCTTTCGAGAAAAGTCATATTCGTCAGAATATATATTTGCTCGATATTAATTTTCTTTTGAAATTTCTATTGCTATACTTTATCCTGTTAAATTTAGATGTATATTAAAGCTTCTGTATATATAATGTATTCTATTTAATTTATAATGTTCTTAATTAGATATAGTCGGTGGCCAGCCAGCATTACCACCTGTTCCTCAACACCCAATGGTTATAGTCGGAAACGGGATAGTCGCAGTACAACCAGTTAGTTATAGGGCTACAGAAATCGTTCCATCCACGTCCAGTCCTCACAAACATTTTAAAAGAAGAGAGGCACAAGTAATATAATATATACTTACTACTAACAATATATTTTACATTCTTTATATTTCTTATTATAGTATATATCTTAATATATTCGCAGCTCAATTTAGCTCGTCATGTAAGATATTCACATATCTTTCAGGGTGGACCAAGAAAACCGCAATCTGTAAAAGTGGGAGAGAGCTTAATCTCCTTGCTGTTAAAGCTACATTCTCAATTATCGGGCGTACCAGACAGCTATAATCCCGAACCAAGTGCAATGTCGGATAACGAAGCCAGTAGCAGCAGCAGCAGCAGTAGTAGCAGCAGCAGCAGCAGCAGTAGCAATTCTTCCACATCATCATCGCCTAGTGAATCACGAATCGGCGATGGACCGTTCTTCATATCGCAGCTTCTTAGGAAAATAGCAGATTTAGATCCTATGTGTAAACAGACGATTATTGAGACTAGGAACAAATTGTGGCCTCGTATGCAGGAATGCGAGGAAGATGAACAGCGCGAGAGGGAGAATCGTGAACGAGAGGAACGAAGAAGAAGAGCAAAGGAGAGGCAGCAGAAGTTAATGGCGGAATTCGCTAATAAGCAGAAGCAATTTATGGAGAAAGCAATGAAGACTGGTAAATTATTATAAATATTTTTAAAAATTGTAACATTTTGATTGGCAATAGTTTATTCTACGATAAAAGTGTAAATTAGAAACCTATGATGCTTAAACAATTAGTTATTAATGAAATTATTTTTTTCTTATTACAGAGGAAGCAAGTGCATCCGGAATGGACTGGGATCAGGAGGAGAATGAGACTAAACTGACTAGTAAAAAGGAATACGACTGTGTGATATGTAATCAAACTACTCCTAGCAGTGAGGACAAACCGATGGGACTTGTTGTATTAGTTCAAGTAAGTGTTCTTATCTTTTGCCGCATGAAAAACGTGTTTTTGCGTGTGTTGCGTGATATATATCTGTATATGCGTTTTCTCGGTATAGGCAACTAGCATTATTGGCCACGAACGACAACAATCAGATAGGCTAGTTCTCCCCACATCTGATGAGGATCCACCTGTACCGAAGGGAGATACTCGAGGTGCCCATTTCGACCGTAGAATGGACGAGATGAATCGTTTATTTGACACGGTAAGCGAATAATATATAAGTAAATGTGTACTCACAGTGTTCTATATATTTTCTTTGATTTTCTCTTCCAAAGAATCTCTTTCGTTATGCTGTATTCTCCATATTGTAACTAACACATTGTATGCCATATGGCGAGATTCTAGAAATATGACTTGGCCGTCAACTCCATTGTACGGCATACTCGAGACGGGACACTTACTGAATTGACTTTAGTTTCTAATTCTACTCCTTGCACACCAAAATTTGACAACTTGGACACGAAGAAACACAAATCGTCAGAAATTCTTGTCTCTGAAGAAAAAGATACATATGTATGACGAATTTATCAAAATTTGCTCATCTAACAAGAACAATAGCGAAGCTTGGTTTATGCATACTTATCATCGAAAATCGCATTACAGATTGTTTTGAAAAATGTCATGTCAGAAATATTAATTCTTATTTTGGTTTTGTACTTTAGTGTATTTACTATTGGCTATTAGAGGGTAAAATGTATATTAAATAATGTAGCTATCTTTACGAGGAGGTGAAAAAATAGGCATACGATGTCTTAACATTAAATAATATTGTACATTTTTATTTTGCAGTTGTCTTGGCTACTCTCGGTTAATCTGGGGTGGGAGGGTGGTGTCCATGTGCAAACATGTGGTCATCATCTGCACCTGGACTGTTTGAAATCCTACCTAGAGTCCCTTCGTAGTCAGCAGCGGCAGCAGAGTCTAGCGGTAGATCGGGGCGAGTATCTGTGTCCGCTGTGCCGGCAATTAGCCAATTCTGTTTTGCCGCTATCGCCGCAATTGGGCGAATGCTCGGCGGTGGTGCGATCTCGTCATGCTTCCACAGAGACCATACTCGCGGATCTGAACACTTTTCTCAAAGAGATACAACGAAATCCTGTACGTATATAGTAACTTCTCTTTCCTTTCTTTTTAGCAATTATTTATTTATAATATTTTTAATTATTTACTTTGATATATTAAGATTGCATTATTGCAATCTTAGTATTAGCGTGTGAAGATTACAGCTAACATTCTTTTATGTTTTTAATTAAAATATATCGAGAATGCACTTGCTGAATACATTTGTTGTTTTCAGGTCTCTTCGAATCTGGCTGTGGCGATGGGAAAGGCCATGGAAGATATGACGAGTTGCACGTATCTAAAGTATAAGCAAAAGAACTGTAAACCTAGTCACCAAAGCTTGTTCCTTTTTGTAACTTCGGTAGCTCGAACTAACTTTGAGATTGAACTTGTACAACGCGGTGGATCGTTATGCGTTCCACCACCTACCACGATACCTCTGACGCCTAAACGCGATTGTATAGGTACGTTAATATTTTTTGACACCAATTTATCATCCCATTTCCGGCTTAACTCTTTTGTTTTCTATTTATTTACTGTAACGCAGTAACACAGTACAATAGTTAGTATGTCGTGATATCAATCTGTACATGTAAAAATTCTGATCAGAAAAATGTGTATTCTTTTTTCAGTCGCGCTTCTTCACGTTTTGGCGATGCACGCTCGGGTATTGACCACATGGCCAGTGCATCATGTATGGCAGCAGCTATCTGGCATATCGCTGATGGAAGAATCGCCATCCTCGCTCGCCTTGACGCTACACGAGAGACAGGTTCCATTGCTTCTGCGAGATCCAACTGCCATGCTCATTCAATTCATACTGCTATTGCCGTTGCACTTGGACCAAAGTACGCACGTTTTGAGAATTTTTTTCTATATCGAAATAAATTATGTGGCGCAAGGGCACATATCTGAGGCACATTATATTTGATTGTATACGAGTAACAAATAAACTAATGTTCCCCTTTCTCCGCAGCCTACTTTTCCGGCGTGGTAAAGGTCCTTTACAACTTTCTGTACTATCAAGTAATACTACAAGTAAGCTGTAACTTATCACGAGCAGAGCGGAATACGATCTTGAAGAGGAGATGCAGCTGCGCTACCACGCCCTCAGAGACCATACTGGCCGAGATTATTGAATATTTCAGTGAAAGTGGACTCTATCCAGGCATAGACGACGACAAACCGTCGACTTCATCCTCTCCCACTTACACCAGGGTGAAATCGCACAGCGTCGAGCAACAAGTTAGTATATTCTATAAACAGCTTTTATCTAATTGTAAGCATATTTTTTCTAAAACTAACATTTTACGAAATAACTTGTTTTACTTTGTATAACATAATGTTTAAGCGCTAATTTTTTATAACATATCTTGTTATAAAAAATTTTCAATTAATAAGTAGATCTAGACCGAATATGTGAACAACACAATGTATAGAGATTCGCGGCTGTTTTCGATCGGGCTGAATCTTTTTTTCCTAATAATATTTTTATTGCGTGAACTTCACAGCTTAGCATAACTGACTTTTTAGCTGAAGCTGGAAATCGTAATATCACATTGGATTAAATTGATAATTAATTCAATAATACTAATGATATATTAATAAAGATCTTAAAACCTGTAAAGAACTTATTTCGAAAAATATCACCTCAGCCAGGATTCGGACCTGAACCTCCCTGCTCTATCCGGGACGGGCGTCTTAACCAATTCGACCACCGAGGCATGTGGTGATATATAAAAAATTTATATCGCTTTGCGCAAACACAAACTGATTGCTTCTAAAAAGGACTTATTATCCTAAAAATGCCTAAAATGTCTCAGTGTGATTCTCTTTTATGGAACATCATAAATGTATATTTTCATTTGTACATTATTTCCATTTGATTGGTTTATCCAGATCCAGTCGTTGTGCTTACCGTTTCTGCGAGTGGCTGCGTTGCTGCGTTATCATCTGTACGAGCAGCCGCTGCCACTGATTAGAACGTCACAGAGCGAGTTTGTGAGACTGGTATACTATCTGGAGCTAGTCACGGAAGGTATGAGCTGGAACAGCTTCGACTCGACGGTAGCGCTAAATTGGCAGGAACCAGAGGCCAGCGTCTCGGTGCCTTTCTTCTGGTGCGATCAGTTGATCGCGTTTCTCGCCAATTGGCGAGGCCACCAGCCGGCCCGGAACCTGATAATGGAGCAGCACATATCGTGGCATGTGCCGAAGCTGCTTAGTCTTCCAAGAGAATACGAGAAGATCTTCACGGTAAGATCTAGTAGTTAGAATACATCACACTCATTGCGTAAAATTTAACATTTAAAAATATTGCGAGGGTTCATTATTTCGACTAATTAGGAAGAAAAATGAGAGACGTGCATAAGCAGAATGATGCAGGATATCTGTATCTTAATCCAAACATTCTATAAGTCAGAACGTTTTCTTTCTTCACATATTATGTATACTCTCTCTTATACTGTTATATTCATATATTACTATTCGTATACTATTTTTACTGCTTTTATCCTCTATATGTAAATATATATATTAATTCCTTTTAGTATTACCACGAGCGACAGTGCAGCCAGTGTCATTCTGTACCACAGGAGATCAGCATCTGTTTGTTGTGCGGCACTATCGTCTGCCTCAAACAAAACTGTTGTAAACAGATGAATGTGTGCGAAGCTATTCAGGTGAGCACAATTTACATATGCATGAGAAAATATAGGCAATCATCCGCGAATATCACATTTATAAAGATTTTTTCGATTCTTACGTATTTTTATACATGTAGCATTCAATCGACTGTGGGGGTGGAACTGGCATCTACCTCGTAGTGACCTCGACTTATATTATCGTGATACGCGGTCGGCGAGCATGTTTGTGGGGATCTTTGTATCTCGACGACTTTGAGGAAGAAGATAGAGATCTAAAGTGAGTACGATTTATTTTTACAATAAATTTTATTGTAAAATACAAAATACAAAATATCTGAACAACAATATGATTAAATATTAAACATTTGCTATCTTAATTTTCAATATGTTAAAAAACAAGGATACATTTTGTTTAAGTTTCCTTTGTCACAAGTTACAAGTTAGTTTTTTAAAGAAGAAATAATATAATAACTTGTTTCATTTGATACTTATTATTTAATATTCTATTATTTACTATTACAAATAATCTTACAGGCGTGGCAAGCCCCTGTACCTCAGCCAGGACAGGTATCAGCTTCTGGAGCAGCAATGGCTGGCACACAGATTTGACCATACGAAGAAAACGTGGGTATGGCATCGCGACTCTCTGTGACCCATCACGATGTTGTCGCATGTCGCTCGTCGCTCCTAATCTCAGAATCGAAGACTCTCTCCCTCCCTTTCTCTCTTTATCTCACTCCCGCGACTCCCACAATTTATTCTCACACAAAATGCCTCGCCCTTTCACAGTAATGTCCGCGCGCTTTAGAGACTAAGGGAGATAGATCGTCCTTAACGGATATTATATATTTATTATGCAATCGCGAGTAAGTAGTAGACATAAACGATGAATGAAAGTATTAAGAAAAAGAACACTCATGGAGGGAGGATAAATTTTGTTCATATAGTCGCGCATAACAACTTTGATAATACGTACTAGATATGCAGAAATTGCGTATGCTTTCAAATTAAAAACCTGTACATTTTATTTAAGTATATACACAGAACTGTTTTCCTTTTGATTTTTCCGTGTAATTATCTCCAGAGCTAATGGTTATTGAAAAAGAAATTCAGACCAAAGTTATGCATTTTTCTTTCAAGTTATGCGCCTGCAAATTTCTTCATGGAAAAAATGGAGTATAATTTTGATCCTAGGCGTTTTTGCGCATCCAATCTCAGGAGGTTGTTATAGGGAAAAATTAAAATGAGATACTCTGTATATATATACATATATATATGCATATGAGCATATAAATTACGTCTTATTAATAATGAAAAAGGAGTACTTATCTAGTATGTAGTGTTTGTACCTTTTAGAAAAGGATGATACATAAGTGATAATAATCGGAAAGAAGTGAGAGAAAGCTTGTGTGTTGCTTCGAACAAAAAAGAGCCATTTTAAAAACAGATAATCTGAGATTTGTTCCTTTTTTCTGCTTTGCCAAGTGCTTCGCAGATATTTATAAAACAAATGCAAGTTTTTAATTCTTTTCGTATGGCAAAACTATATAAAATGAAAACAAAGAATGCGAAGATGCATCGAGAGCCTTAATGTCGATCAGAACATGACAACAAGCATAACACGATAGACGATGGCTTCTCGTTTCAGAATATATTTCAAAGCTGATCCATTATAAAATTAGAAAGATTGTTCTTAAGTCACAAAACATTACATAGGGTATTACGAGTTTAGATTATCCGATGCCATAGACGTGTAAAATATATATAATCCCTATGTTCATTAATACAGTACACATTTTCATAAATCATATTAATGGTTATAAATATACAATCACATATCATAATTTTTCATTTGTAGACAGAGACATTGTGTCCAGTTCAAAATTTAAAACGTTTTAATAAAATTAATAATTAAATTTGTTTTAGTTGATATAAATTACTGAAAATATAAATAGCAATATGAATACGTTATTAGTTATTAAATTATTGGACATATTAAAATTCATAATTAAATTTAATATTCTACAAAATGTTATTAAATTTATTATATAAGTGTTGTTAAACTTGTTATATATAAACAGAAATATAATTTATAATCTATAGCATCGGAAAATCGAACGTATATATATTGATTTTGAATTTGGACATTTGTGTCATCTATAGATGACAATTTCTTGTTTTATTATATGAATGCATATATGGTTGAGTGCGACGTTGATTCGCACATATCGCTTGTTGCGAAGGAGCAGTTTGTATATCGGATATTTTTGGAGAATGGTTATATTTCATATATACAGTATTCCACAATTGCGCCTTTAATTTTAACGATAGAACCTCTGATGAAATGTTAATTTTTATCAAAAATGATATCTCTAGCTTTTGTAAATTAAATTCAGGAAGCTAAACGGTTATAATGAATTTAAATTTGAAATGAAACTAATAATTTTTTCAGTTTGTTTTGATATTAAATACATAAAATGTAGGCGAACTTTATTTTCTCATAGAATTTTAATAAATTAATTCTAAAGAATTTGATTTTTACACTTACGAATTAGAGGTGCGAATCAAGTATTTGTAAGTCGAATCGAATCGAATCGAATTTTTGATAACATGTTCGAAATCGAATCGAATTGAATCTGAAATTTTCACGTCGAATCGAATCGAACCTCTTCGATTTGAATACGAATTCGAATCAAAATTTCCCGGATTTACATAACAAATTTTCCTGCTTCTTTATTATGGCCTGATACAAGATTGGTCGCGCGGAAGATATAAATGAAGCAATCAAAATAGGTGATCGATTCGAAATCGAACCATTGATGATTCGAAATTCTCGAATTATTCGAATTCGAACCTTTTAGATTCGAAAACGAATCGAATCGAATCTACTGTGATTCGATTCGAATTCGAACTATTCGCACACCTCTATTACGAATTTACACTTACGAATTTAATTTTGAGATTGAAAGATATATTACAAATTAGAAACTTCGAATTGTGGATCATTCTGTATATACATCTAGACATCACGATACAACTCCGAATTTCTTATGTATATTTTAGACATGTTTGCGAAATGTAATTTCTCCTCCTGCACTTTCGTATTGTACATATGTAATAATAACATAGCTCGCTACGTATTGCATTATTAGTCAATGCTCGAAATAAAATGATTTGTATATAACTATGATTATTTTTAGGATTGTGCTTATAATGTAAGAGTCTATATGATAAAATGTGTACGATTTAAAAGAAAGATCTGAGAGCTAATGAATTATTATAACTATCGAATATGATCAATGTATAAATAAAAGCAATTCTATCCAGAATATGATTTTCATTGTTTCTTAAATTCATATTTCTATTAATTGAGATCGTATTTTCCAATCATATTTAATATATATGTATATATACAATTGTTTAATTTCAAAAATTATGCTTTAGAATATCTATATTTGTGCAAGTAAAACAACGCGAAATCTAATTCGAATTCCGCGTCCTTCTGAGAATTATAAATTTAGAAAAACTAAATTTCTTGATTAGCACGCAACGGTCAACGGTCTCATAGATCGCCATCTCTTTTCTACCCTCTTCATTTTTCATAAAAACAATCACAATTTTTTTTCAATATTTATTTTATAAATTTGAGATACATGGATTTTATATCATACGTTTATACATATAAATTTGGTTTTTATTGCAAAGATAAGCGATGTTATGGTTGGAGAAAAAACTATCTGACAACGCTGAAAATCAATCTCTCTGGGGAGCATTTATATCTATTATTATATCGAAAACGCATTTATATAGGATTTGTAAAAATTAAAAGGAAAACTTTCTAATGTCCGTTTCTACCAACGTGGATTAACTTTAATCTCGGTTTAACTTACTCTTTACCTTTTTCTAGTTGTAAGAATTAGAAAAAGATAAAAAGTAAGTTAAACTGAGATTAAAGTTAATCTGCATTGGTAGAAATGGCCATAAGAGAATAAAATGAATTATGCCAATTTTAAATGCTCCCGAACTTAAGCGCGATACATAGCTTCTCATTATTGTTGCAATTATTCAAAAGGGAGAGTTTTATAATTACTACTTTTATTGTACCTTAAACGTAACAATTTCGTTATCATACACACATCATTTCCTGTACTCGTAGAACGTAAAAAGGAGTAGAGAAAAAGAAAGAAAAGCATAAGATTTTTTGGGATAACTTCGAGTGGAGAAGGACCTTGCGAATGCAAACGCATTTATAATGGCGCACAATTCAATTATTCTATTTCTCAGAATTATCCTGATACAAAAACGGATACACAGCATGTAATATTAAGACATGACTGCCCACACGCGTTTTACAAAACGATCCGGGGTTTCGTTGTCGAATCTCCCCGGATAATGATTTGCCTTCGTATAGGAATGTAAGACAACACATTTTACAATATCATACGTGAAATCAGGAAATTACATTCTATTTAATCATCTGTATGTACGTGTATATTATGTATATGTATGTATACGCGTGTATGTGTATGTGTGTGTGTGTGTACGTATATGCATACTTATAAACTTGTCCATCTTTTTTTGTTGTTACAAGAGTCACTTTCACTTTATAAAATATTAGAACAAAATGATTCTCCTCTTCCTAACTTAATTAACGACCACCTGTTTGTTCTTGATATACTTCAATGACATCGTCATTTTCCATTTCCAGCTGAAATCAATATAGATCCTTATTAAGAACTTTCAATAATTAAGAATCCCTTCAAGTTAACAACATTAATAAAAATACAAGAAAAATCGGGCTAATGGGAGTCGACGTGGTAAACGGAGCGCAAATTCTTATGAAAAAAAATTGTTTAATTAAAGAGTTTCATAAGAATTTATGCTCCATTACTGCGCCGACTCCCATTAGCCCAATCTTCCTTGTATTTTAGTTGAAATTATCGGGAGTTTTATCATTATTATTATTTTTGAATATTAATAAATGTATATTTAGATAAATATTATCTATTTTTTCATATGCATAAAAAATATTCACATTTCTTTTGCATAGTTCTATTTTCAACCAGTTTTAAATCTATTTCTCGAAACATCAGATATTTAACAAAAATGTTCATACAATAAACATTCCTGAATTATAATTGATTAGAAATTAAGGTCCTTACTTTGGCAAAGTAAAATTTCAAAGTTTAAATTTGTTTTTCTATCAATCCCAAATGGAAACATGATAAAAGTGATTTACCTGCTTTGGTGTCTCATCATCGTTGATTCTTTTGCCGTCGAAGAGAAACCTAAGTGATGTCATAGGTACGCCCTGAACAGAATTAATATCATTAATGAACAATGTTGCATTCGAATAAAGTGAATATCAGAAAATGCATTTTATTATCTAGTACAGGAAATTTCGCAAATTATATTACAAACTAAAGTAGTAGTTTATCAAACAGTTAACATTTAAAAATTGCAAAATTATTATCGTCAAATAAGAATTAACAATCCTCGAGATTCGAGATCGGAGATTCTGGCGGATACCTCTTACGAAGTTTCCAGAAATGCGTCGATAAACTGAAACGAAATGTCTAGATATCTATTGTTTAATTAATTCACGTTTATAAATGCGTTAGGGCCATGGCACACAAAAAAAACGTGCGCAGTAAAACTTGAACTTAAGCGAATCGACCAATCATAAGTTCCGAGTTTTAAGATGACGCTCTTAAGTCTCGATGGTGATTGGTCGATTCGCTTAAGTTTAAGCTTTACCGCGTACGTTTTTTCGTGTGTCGTGGCCCATACTTTTACAAAAGTTTTACATGCAGCGATAAGGTACGGCGAACGCGAGCGAAATGTAACATTACATGAGGGGACTCACCACACGATCACTATAGGACTTCTTCAGCTTGCCCATCTGAGTGGTCATCTTTACCCTAAAGTGAATTTCGTTGCTGTCCTGGAAGAAAAATGAATCTCATGTGCTGCGCGCGCGCGATAATGGTACGAAGGCGATTCTAGCGTGCATCACTTACGTTTCCAACGACTTTGAGCTTGATGTACTCCGAATTGGCGTCCCCTGGGCCGGCTTCGGGTTTTTGTTCCTAGTAGCACACGGTAAGGTTAGAACGCTAGTTCAAACTCACGGCGAGATCGGTCCCGGGAGATCCCGGTGGACGATCGCCGCCGGCTGCGCGCCCGCGGTCGCGACCGCGGCGTGGCGCGATCGCGGGGACGCCGATGATACAGGAGCTGCTTACCTGATTGTCGGACATCGTTATCAATTAAATTACAACAAACTTCTTCACCACGCGCCAGAAACGCTAACCAAACACAATCTCACAATATGGCGCCGCGCTTTTGTCAGTTTCACAGTCTACTCCAGTCTACTCGCTTCTTGTGCCGGGAACGAAAGGCCGTAACGGTCACGCCGTTAACAAACGCACTCGGTTTTTCCCTCACAACGCGAGTCAGGTTAGGACTGGGTCGGGTTAGGTTAGGTTACGATATGTCGGATTAGGTTAGGTTACGGCGGAGGAAGATCGCAGTCCATTTACGAACACCCATCTAGGGAATCGTGTTTTAGCATGTATTTTCCTTGTCTCCTAGTTGCATATTCTATGGTATAACGTGTATAGGTTATGTGTCGAAATATCGTTTTGTAGGTTATGTTATGCGAAAGATTATCTAAACAGATTGTGAGAAAACGTATAGTACGTACAAAAAATTGTTGTTTTCATGTTATTTTTTCGTTGTTCAGTATCGCATATATGTGTAAATGAAAAACTAATACATAAAATAAATAAATGAAATACATTTAACTGAATAATTTATTTATATAATGTTTCTATTATTGTATAATGTTAACATTTAGTTTATATACACATTTAGTTAATGTAATATTTATATAATAATTTATTTATAATAATTAATTATTTCATGTATATTTTATATAATATTTATAGAGATGCTTGTTAGCATCAGTATCATTAAATTGATTATCAAGTTAATATTGTGATATTCAATAACTGCGTTTCGAGACCGATAGTAACGGTGCGCAGTTTATAGAAAAATCACACATTAATATTATTTTATTTGAGCACTAATTTCCGCTATGATCGTTCCTTGGCCTTTACTCGATTTAAATTGTGTTATACACATAATGGTCTTAATTATTATTGTATAATATTTATGTTATAATTTATGATTTTTAATTTATAAAACGAATAATCGACTTCCTTTCTTGCAGAGCTGATGAAGCTGCACGATTGTGATGAAGCTCTTTTCCTCTTAAGGCATTTAAACGTTGAAAATTATGTCTCCAAGTGACGAGACAAATGTTACCACCAAAGAGAGGAACGACAGAAAGAGCATACGCAAACAGAGACGTGCTCATTACAGATTGCTCAGAGACATGAACATTAAATGTACCGTGCAGCCGACGCAGGTAAATGCCAGATTGCAGAGTTTTGTTTTGACAACCATTAATCTTGATATTCTACATAGCACCTGATGATATGCAACGGCGGCTTAGTTACTGGAATCAAGAGGGAGACGTTGCAATGTGTGTTAGATGCACTGATTTCCAAGTACACTCTGATAATGCCAGCAGGCAAGTCGTACTGTTTCGTGACGTGCAACTCAAAGGAGGATGCGATCTGTGTGTACAATTACATTCACGGACGCATTAAGCTGCCGGGGCAGAATGGCCCGTTATATGTATGCTATACTGAAACAGGTGTACTGTTGTGATTGAATTGTGTAATGCTAAATTTATGATTTAGAATTCCTTATGTAACGACTTGATGCTTTCTTTTTAGTTTCCAACATAGACTATGTTGAGTCCGATTCTGCATGTCTCCCCGGTATTACGTTAATAGAGAATTTTATAACGGAAGAGCAAGAGGAAGCTCTGTTAAAAACGCTCAATTGGAACGAACATGGTAAAACAGACTTGCAAGATAATTGAGCGACAAGGAATAAAGGAAAAACAGCTCGGTGAAGAATATTTTACGTTTTCTTTTTAACTATTGTTGCAGAGTCTGTCTCGTCGCAACTAAAACATAGACAGGTAAAACATTTTGGATACGAGTTTGAATACGGTACGAATATAGTGGATCCCGACAAACCTATCGCACCAATTCCCCAGGACTACAAATTTCTACAGACTCTATTCGACAAGCATGGTCACAAGTATACTTACGATCAGTTGACCATCAACAAGTATTTATCTGGACAAGGTAGCACCTCAACACTCGTGCCTCAGTTCATAAAATTATGCTTATTTCTTAAAAATTTTGAAACAGTGAAATAATTTATTATATGATATATATATGCAATCATTCTTCATTTATTGATCATAAATTGCGCATGACAAGTAACTCTAATAAATACGCATAAATTTATGATTTGGAGAATAAACTACATTGTAATGACCTATGATTGTGCATTTAAGGTATACCGTCGCACATCGACACGCACAGCGTCTTCGAGGATACGATATTATCTCTATCACTAGGATCTGCATGTGTCATGAACTTCAAGAAGAAAGATCAGAAGATCGATGTCCTCCTGCCAGCCAGGTCTTTGTTGATAATGACAGGAGAAGCGAGGTACGCGTGGACGCACGGCATCTGTCCTCGTCATAGTGATATAATCAAGACGGAAAATGGGACCACGACGCGGGAACGTGGTACCAGGGTATCCTTCACCTTCAGGAAAGTGCGACGAGGCAAATGCTGTTGTGACTTCAAGGATTACTGTGATACTGCGCAACACGATACTTTCATCGACGCAAAGGCGGCGTCGGGATTGGAAAATTCGTATGTACATAAGGTGCGTAGATTATAGTTCAAGCAGATGAATATTTTATTTCTTATTTCTAACACTGTGTTCTTACAGGTTTACGAAGAAATATCTAATCACTTTAGCGAGACGCGACATAAACGGTGGCCCAATGTAACCAAATTCCTAGAAAGTTTAGAAGAGGGTACATTGTTGTTGGATGTGGGTTGCGGTAATGGTAAATACCTGTACGGAAATCGCAATGTATATAAGGTATTTTCTACTATTTAAATCGTTCGAAATATTTAATTAATAGGAATATACTAGAACATGCTAAGGACGAAATTGAACGTATGCGTTGAAATTTAATTTGGTTCGGTATTTCAAGCCAAAGCGTTAGTAATCTCGCTGATCATTTTAGATGGGATGCGATCATAGCTCCGGATTGATGGATATATGTTACAAACGAGGCTTCGAGGTTCTTCAGTGCGACTGCCTGTATTTGCCATACAAAGACGATTCCGTGGACGCGGTGATCAGCATTGCGGTTATTCATCATTTGTCCACTCAGGAACGAAGGCGACGCGCCATTTCCGAGATGGTTCGAGTGCTGAGACCAAGGGGTAGGTGCTTGATTTATGTGTGGGCGATGGAGCAACGCAAGGATTCCGCGGATTCGCTCTATCTGAAGTATGGTAAAAAGAGCAAGGAGACTAAAAAGATCGATCAGAGCAAAATAAATCACGAGAGAATCTCCGAGTGTCAGTTAACGTTACCGATTCATGAAAACAGAACGAACTTTTCTCACAGCGACATGCTGGTTCCCTGGAAGAAGAAAAGCGGCGAATGTTTTCTACGATATTATCATGTATTTCGGGAAGGTGAGCTCGCGGGATTGTGTACGGAAATATCCGCGGTCTCGATCAAGGATGTGTATTACGATCAAGGCAATTGGTGCGTAATTTTGGAGAAATGTACAGAGATTGTGGAATAAAAACTAGATTGACACATTGATCTTCCAAATTCATTATATATTTTTTAACAAATCTAGTCACTATCTACTAAGTTTACTATTTCTTTTCTTTCCGGAGATGGCGTTTTGATGAGGATTTGATCATCTGAATCAGAGTCATATGTACTATCAAGATCTTTCTTAAATGTCTCCTGCAAAAACATGAAATTATTGCAGTTAGTTACCAATTTCAGCTCAAGATAATAAATAAATTACTACAATGTTAAATACATTCTTTCTTTGTACTTACGTCGAAAACTGGAATCAATTCAGCAGATCCTTCTTCGTATTTTATGATATAGCTCTTGTCCTCATCCTCTACTTCCATAGAATCATCTATAAAATTAAATTACTTACTATATTTTATATATCATATATAATTAAAATTAAGTTGATCTTAATATGTGCAATTAAAAAGGAACAATTCGATAAAATATATACCTTCGGCTATAGCTGGTGCGTTCCATTTACGTAATTTAATGCTAATGTGATCACCGATCGTTGTCGTCAGCTTATTTATCTGAATGCTCTCTTTAAATCTAGATATACTGCCGTCATCTTTTTTGTACCTATAGAATGTTTTATAAAATACCGAATTAATTTGCAATTTTCTTTCTTATTGTTCGAAACAATTAGAGAATTGCTTCTTTGATTAATCTTCTAGATTAAATCAATCTGATTAAAAAAGACAATGTCTCTATATGAACCTTTTAAAGATCACCCATGTATATTTATTATATTTTATATATTAATAAATATTTTAAAATTATAAATCGATATACAATATAAATAAGATTGTTGAAAGCAAGGTAAAATCATACCGTGACTGTACATCTTTGATTACCGCCTCCTTGATCTGCTGCACCAATTTCATCGCGTAATTAGCCGCGTGATTAGAAACAGCGGATATGACGTCCTCGATCCTCATGGTTTTCGTTAAATAATCAAAATGCAAGCTACAAAGTTCTCCATAAGAGTTCACGCCGAGAGTGAGTTCAGCAACACCAACCCTTTCTTCTGTGTATGTGGGATCCATTATAGTGTTGCCACTGTGAAATTTATACATTTCATATTGTTTGCGCGTGTGGAGCGAATTGCAGGAACTGCTGAATCTTATCGGTGAATTTTTCAAGCAAGATAGGAAAAGATTTTCTTTTTCTATCTTATGTACAAAATTTGACGAACAAATAACTTGCTTGTCCAACCAACCTCTTGAAAGTTATGAAAGATATGCAAACCGGATAGTGAAACAATGTCAAGGGTAGAAAATCTTTCTCGGAAGCCGGATGTATGATGACTTCCTCGCCGGTGGAGGTGACGTCTGGCCTATGGAAATGCATAAGAGCGGCGAGCGTTGCCACGGAAGCACAATCTACCAGATTCCCATCATAATTTATGATATTAACGTCGATTCTCAAATTCCACACCTGAATGAAGGAAGACATAAGTCGCAGTATATATATATAAACATTATTGTATAATATTTTATAGTGTCAAGCATTCTAGTAACCTTCTTATCTGCTACAATACAGAGAGATTCCAGGTCTACGCACTTTGAATCTTTAAAACATTTCTCCATCTGCCTACTGATCAGTATGGCCGCTTCGGATTGTCTACCGCCCTCAAAGTGTTGCGCTGCTAATGGAGCAAGCTCGACATTTATGCGTATCATTCCTTCATTGGGCCGAGATGCTTTCGGTTGTTGTATATCACACGATACCTGTGCTATTGCTCTGCAAAGAGATTTCTCTTCTCGATGTTTTATATATTTATTAAAAATAATCTGTATGCATCGTTAAATGAAATTTACCTCGTATGCCCAAGAGATACCATACAGCATCCCCAACTGGAGCCAAAGTATATCTTCACTGGACGTGGCTCTAATAATTTTCGGCCGTCTAATCTCTGAAATATAATAATTTATCGTGAATTTTATTATTTATATAAGCAACTATATAGGAAACGTGTACTTCAAATTCATGTTCCAAAAATTTATCACTAATGATTATTATCCATAATCATTAAATAATCTTTAAATAATATAAACATGAAAAAACCTTTTTAAAAAAAAAAGGAAAAAAGACACGTCAAGTACATAAAAAGTATCAGATGTTATATTGCTCCTAAAATCAAAAACGTTTGTTTGATCTTTAAATAATATAAATTATAACAAAACGCATAAACTATAATTGAACTTTTAACTAATTTTAAATTTTTAAGAAAATTTTTTTAATTTTATATGAAAAGTGAGTAGCTACCGTTTCCTCTTCTATACATTTGTTTATAAAATTTCGCTCGCAGTTTGTAAGAGGTGTCTCCTTCATCTTTTAAAAATATAATTTACAAAAGACAGATATTAAAGCTCGCGATTTTACACGCGACAAATAATTTGCAATTCGAAATTTGTTTATGCCAATAACCTATAAACAATTCGTCATGTGCAAATCAAACTGAGAGTTTATAAACAATGTAGACGAGCGACGTTGCAGTAAAATGCGCTTCGGCGTGTAATGCTAAAACTCCATATATGCGGTGAGCTCCGGCAAACGCATGCGGTGACCAATCAGGAGCCAGGCGCAGGTCGGAGTCCGGCAAGCTGCGGCAAGCGCCTGGCTCCTGATTGGTCACCGCATGCGTTTGCCGGAGCTCATCGCATATATGGGGTGCATCCAGGGGGGCTATTCTTGAAATCGTTCGTTTATAAACGAATTCGTTTATAAACGAACGATTTCAAGAATAGCCCCCC
>NJRP01000091.1:445694-464466 GCA_003063835.1 Aphaenogaster floridana | reverse complement strand
GGTTGTGCATCTGGATGCGCCCAATCAGATGCAAGTGCTCACTGAGCGCTCAGTGAGCGGTTGTGCATCTGGATGCACCCATGGAGTTTTAGCATAATCGAGAAATCGGGAGCGTCCCGTGTTGGGTGCATTCGTTTATTGGCTGCCGCAGATGTATTATTTTATCCTTGTTGTTCACCGAATGTTAAACAAGAGGATAAAATAATAATATATCTGCGGCAGCCAATGCGTAAACGAATGCACCCGTTGTGACCGTGGATGCAGTTCACTTGACGCTACAAATGCTTCGAAGCATTTGCTCGACAAATCAGAAGAAAGAATTTTACTACTTAACCAATCAAAAAATGCTTCGAAGTATTTGTAGCACATCAAATGGACCGTAGCCCGTATGTGACCACAGCGACCGATTCATGGATTTTTTCACTGGACAACCAATTAAAAGTCTCCGTATTAAATCGACCAATTAGCGACGTGGACAATCGGACGCCACGCGTTTGTAGATTTGTCGCGTTGCTTGCACTTCCCGCATTCCCGTACTTTTTCTCTCCAATGTCCGCGTGTATGTTCAGCTCGCTTCGTGCAAAAAATACTAGGAAGTGCAAGCAACGCGGCTTGCTTCAATTTCCCAGTTTATCATCGAATTCCGGAAACGTCCGGAAGGATGTCGCGGGACGGGATCCGCGGGAAAGGTGATTCCGCTTGATTTCAATCTCGTTCGCGAAGAGACCATTTCCGGCGAGTGCCGTGCCGTGTACGTCAGTGCAGCAAGAGGGGAAACGCATCACGAATCTACCTCGCGCGAGATGACCGGCAGTTCTTCCTCGAGGTATATCAAGATAGACCAGGTAGACCATTCGCGAGTATCGTGCCACGGAGACGAGAGTTTTCAAACAGACAAATCTCGCTTAGGATAGACAGAGAGGCAGGTAGGTGAAGGCCCGTGGAGGTTAGGTCGACGCTTTTGAGGTTAGGAATGACTGTAGCGCGCGGCGGAGCCCCGCCGAGGAGGAGAACTACGTAGTCCGGCGAGTTCGCGATCGCTTCTGCAACCGCTTCTCGTCGCGTCGCGACGTCTTGGTTCACGACGGCGGAGGAGGACGACGAGGGAAACATGTACACGTTCAAACCGTTTGTGTTCACCAAACACAAGGCGAACGGGCCGGAGCGGCCGAAGGCGCGGAGCGGCCACCGGATCGCGTGCGACCATCGGAACCTGTACTCGTATGGTGGTTTTAATCCGTGCGTGTCCGACACCGACCCGGACATGCGCGACGATCAGACATGGGTAGCCAGTAAACCGCTGTTCAAGGAGCTTTGGCGGTTCAACCTGGTTTGCGAGCGCTGGAAGCGGCTGCCCGGTCAGGAAAACATGCCGAACGAGCTGGCTTCGAACGCGGTGATACTGCGCGGCAATGCGCTGATGGTATACGGCGGTACCGGTGTTCCCTTCGGCGAGAGCTGCAGCAATCAACTGTACGTCTGCAACGTGGACGACGGCGCGATGAAGATCGTGCCGGCCACGGGCGAGCTACCCGAACCTCAGTACGGACAGGTAATAACGGGAGCTTTCCAGCAAGGACACTGTGTAACACAGTGAATCATTTCATCCTTGTTTAACATTGGCAAACAACATTGGCAGGATGAAATGATTCACTGTGTTACACCGTGTCGCCTGTATACGTTGCTGGAAAGCACCTCATGCTTGTTCTTATTATTTAGATTTCTGCCTTTTAAGGGGCAAGGTAGAGATTTGTTTACTTAATTATGCACCCTGAGACGTATATTTGTAGTTCTTGTTTCTGTCACAAGATAATATTGTTTTTACTAAGAATTCTTTGTCATGAGACAACAAGACTGAGAATAGAATTATTTAACCATTGTTTGGCAAACTATTGTTTAATGGGACTGTTCTACACTATTATGCTATTTAAGTGCTTGTGAAACTTTTTTTGACGTAAGTACTTGTGTGGGGATCGTGCGTATTTGACGTACATTTTATTTAATTTATTTTTGATGTATAAACAAAAATTTTTATATTTATTTATAAATAATTATAAACTGAGACATGTTTTTTAAACATAAAACAATAATTTTTAAGCATTTGAAATTAAAATAATCTATTTTTGAAAAGATTTCTTTATGTAATATTTTGGTTAGTAAATTCATAGCTTTTGTTTGGATCAGTTTGACTCCCACGCGCGTGCTTGCGGGATAATATCTTGACAGAAAATTTATGAAAACAATGAGAAAAAATTAATCAAAAACTGAATGTCGGTATATAGTTTTTTGAAAAAAATCTCGATAAGACTGTACCAATGTTTTGTACTTAGGACCTCTTTAGGGCACAATTATAAAACAAATTATAACATCAGTATAGATGATTTATTTAGTATTATATATTTTATTACTCATGTATTTATTGTTATTTATTTCTATGGACAGGCGCTAGTATGCCACGGTTCCTATCTCTATACAGTTGGTGGCACTACCGGTTATGAATATACCTGTGATATTCACCGGTTCGATCTAAAAAGAGGCGTCTGGGAGATAGTGTATATTTGCTCGGGCAGGGACGAGTCAGAACCGCATGGAAGATACAGGCATGAACTTGCCTTTGATGGAAAGATGATTTATGTCTTGGGTGGGGGTACTTCGACAGAATCCTATGGTTTTTCGGTGAGTAAACAGATTCATATAAAGATTTTACTTATAAGGTATAAAATAGTGCAGCTGCTCTTACACATATTATGATATTAATACATTATAATGAAGTGTATTATAATAAAATTAAGATGGTACATAATAAATATACATATTAATATATTAAGTTTTTTGTAAAATACATATAGAAATATGAAATAATTTTTATTTTCTCATGTAATATTTATAATAAATTTATTCAGGAAATACCGGCGTTTGACTTGAAGACCAACAGTTGGAGGACTTTGAGCACGCACGGCGATACTGACGAAACCATGGTTCCGGCGCCACGACGTTGTCACGGTTCCGTTCAGTATACGGACGAGAAGAGCGGCATCACTTCGGTCGTCATATCGGGCGGCTATAACGGCGACTGGGTGTTTTCCGACGTTTGGCGGCTTGACCTCGGTACGCTGCAGTGGACGCGCCTGAGCGAGTGCATCCTACCATGTCCAGTATACTTTCACTCGGCTGCTCTGACTCCGGAGGGTCGCATGTATATATTTGGCGGTATAGTCAAAATGAACAATAAGGTTATTATCGTACTATCCCAAATGACGCGAAATATTCCACAAATGTTTCGTTCATTGTACTTTCTATCTGTAATCATGATAATTCGAAGACTTTCGTTACAGGTACAAAGAACAAACGCGGTTCATTCCGCTTGGCTAACGATTCCCAAGTTGTCCGAGATCTGCTGGCAGGCGTTGAATTATTATTACCCGAAGTTGAAGGACTGTTCACCGGACGAATTGCTTCACATGGGAGTACCGTTAAAATTCGTACAAAGACTTGATTTCTACGATTGGTGAACAATCATTTTGCTTGATACCCCCGAATTCTCGAATTGAATGTTTTTTACGCTGGACGCACTTCAAAGCGTTTGGTCACGCTTCGATCATTCGATATTTTAATTTGTAAATTTCAACGCAATTTTTTTACACTCTTGTCTATTATATAGTAACGATAATGATAAAAAGTAATTTCTTAATCGTGCTACTTATATTTGTGATTTAATAACGCGAGCTGTTTGCGAAATAATAGACTTTTCCTCTCTCAAATTTGCGATTCAATATCTATCCGACATTTAACATTAAATTACCTGATACGCTATTTTCTTAACATTAACAGCAACTGGTGCATCTTTCTCTAAAAAATGTACAAATATAATAAGAATAGTTAAAAAGATTAATAATGTGTAAAGAGTTATGTATCTCTAAGGATACAGATCATTATTAACATATTTAATGTTATATTGTACAGTATATTCATTCTCTGCCTTTAATGCTGTATATCATATACTATTATATTTACTTATATTTGTTTCCTTAAGGATGTTAGAATTAGTAGAGATCATCGACGATGCGTGACGATGAGATATTTCTGAATATTTAAATATGACGAGCGCAAATAATATCGAAGAATGATATTACTAATTGTGTATTTTGTCTCAAAGAGGTTGTTGAACGTACGTTTCATGAATATTTGTCCGCAGTGCCTATTAATTAAAGCGATGCTTGCCAAGCTGCTCATTCGATGAATCAAAAACTTTTAAGGGTCTTAGCTGTGGCATAAACAATTATTCTTTTCCTTTACACGTGTATTTTACGTTGAAGAGAAAAATGTTTCGAGCAAAATTTCAGCATAGAAATCTTATGCTATATGTGTCTACAATGTGATGGGTTTAACCCGCTTATTCGTTTTATTTTTTTATGGATATCCGGGATATTGGTCCCACATTTTTAACTCTATCATTTTTTTCTTAAATAAACATCTATTTTTTGTAAATATTAATGATAGTAAGGCTCTCAGATATAAAATCAAAGACGATTCAATAAAAGCCAATGTCTCGAACAGTATCTCGAACCCCTTGTCTACAATGTGTATTTAAGGCGTTAAGATTTAAGAAATTGACCAATCACAGTCGTATATGAGGAGAATAAACGACTGCGATTGGTCAATTTCTTAAGTCTTAACGCCTTAAATACGCATTGTAGACAAGGGGGAACAGTTTCTTAAATGAATTTCTTTCTATCAACCTTTAGTTGTAAAAATTACTTACATTAATGTACTCTTTCTTTTTCAAAATTCTTCATAATTTGGTTAATTCACTTAATTCATTAATTTTTCCTTCATTACTTCTTGTTCTACTTGCTAATTAATTCATTTGGTGGAAGTAACGCGAATTCATTCATCTATTCTTTATTATAATTTAGTACTGAAGAGGACTCAAATTAGAGAGAGTCGAAACGTTTACCTTGTATTTGTATATTCATATTGTACATTTAATAAATAAATGATTTGTTTCGTCTCGACAAAACGGTGTTGGCTCACATTGGCTTTTATTGAATCGTCTTTGAATCTATTTTTTATTTTTTATAACGCTTTTTTTCTCTTTGAATCACTTTATTCCCTTTTGAATAAGTGTCATTGCTTTGTACATGTTGTCTATTAAAATATTGCCCCCACATGTGACTTCAGAGCTTGATTGCTCGGATATACATATGTAAGATTGAACGTCACGGACGAGATTGACCCTCTAATTATTCTGAGCAGTGTATCACGCATCGTAATTACGCAGTAGACTCTCGGTGCTGTTTACTTAAGACATTAGCTGTACATTAGCTGATATTCAGTAATAAAGAGAGAGAGGGAGAGAAAGAAAGAGATTGTAAATACAAAAATGAAAAAGAGGAATACAGAAAAATCGAATCTTCCGATTTAGGCGATTTTATTTTACGGATCCACGAAGAACATATTTCCTAAACCTTGTAAAGAACCTTGTGTTGTCAAGAGATCTCAAGAAATCGCGTAAGTGACAACGATTAAACTAGCTTAGGGAAGAAAAGAAGATAATCGAGATCCTCCAGTGTCTGTATCTGTTCCTTAATTTTCAAATTACTGGCGTTTAATCAGAATAAAAATCTTGTTTTCTAAAACAAAATCGATGTAACTTGATTCTCATTGGTTGCGTTATATTACCACATTGTCCCGTTATTTAAGACAATAAAATAAAAAATAATATTTGTAGAATATATAGTAAAGATATTAATATAAAAAGAATTTATATGTATATATATATTTATATAGGTATATATTTAACACTATAACTACCAAGCAGTCAAAATGACGGGTTTGTAATTCTTTTTAAATTTCTCAAATTTATAATAGTGCATTGTCTGAGATTTTCCATGACTTATTGCAACATGTAAATGATCAAATTGATTAATTTACTTTTCCCTTTCATTCCAAAGATATATAATATACTTAAATAGTAGAAATTATATAATCGCGACGGTAGATCTAGTTCGACGTATTAAATCAAACGTTAAATTGCATTAAATTGCGACGTATTAAATCAAACGTAACGTTTTAACGTTTTAAAATTCACAGTCTGGCTTTAGCAAATTGAAGAAAAAAGAGGGGGAAAAAACGCGTAAAGAGGTGTTTTGCGTATCTCTTAGATCTACTTCGCGCTGTCGTATTGCTCGGGAGAAGGATAAAATAGGGGAGACTCAACGGAGCGTGCTATCTGTACCAAGGACATTATTTTTATTGCTGTTGCGCGAACGAGGGCGATAAAGAGGCGCTCGTTGCTTTTTTCCTTCTATCGAGGTATTTTCCAAAGTTTGAACGGCCGCGGCGTGGGGACGCGGTGAAATATATAAGAACGACATCCGCCACCGGCAAATCTCGCAATCTCGTTGCGGAAGAGTGTTTCTGTTCTCTCGTAAACGCGAAAGCAATCTCGGTAAGTGCAATCCCCGTATCGCGAAGAAGCACAATTTGTAGATCTAATAGCGTTTTCGATTGCAGTGGATTTTGATCGCTCCGAGATCGATTAATGATCTCGTGTTCATTTCAGGTTGTTGGTTGTAATTAAGCTGGTTATAATTATATTTAAACGTTCAAGAAGCTTAATTTTTTATATCACTATTGTGTTAATTTTTTAAGAAAGGTGTCTTAAAAATGTAATTATACCAAAATTATTCTACGGTAAATCTATTAATAACTTAAGGGGGAACCCCAATCTGTAGCGGTTTTTGTGAAGGTTTTTTGAGGAAACTATGCAGTGGATCCTTCTGAAATTTTAAGGGTACTTTTCTATACTTATAAACAAAATAAAACAGCCGCAAAGAAGAATTTATTCAACGAATTATTTCAATTATGTCCGGCACTCCGGCCCAAAAGTTGTGTTTTGGCGTGCAGCATAGCGCCTGTTCTATTTATCTGAGACAAAAAATTTAAACAAATTGTTTTTTTAATAAGTACGCGCAGTGGGTGAACCTCAATACAGAGAAAATAATGCAAAATTAACAAAATGGCGGAAGTTTTAAAAAAAGTGGCAATTTTGACGAAAATTTCGTTATATATTTTATTATACAATTAAACAAATACAATTAAATAAAACTATATCATGGTACATTGAGCTTCATTACTTGAGGAAAGTGTTTATGTAAATGCATGCAAATGGAGAAGTAAATTGGATGAATAGTTGTTGAGTTATCTTGCACGCCAATTTGAAAAAAGTAGTTTTGAGAAAAACGCGTTTAAAGTTTTCAGTAGATAATTATCTCAGGTATATTGGCGTGACGGGCTATATTCAAACCGGCTATAGCTGCGTTAATTTTTCAAATTTCGTTCTAAAAACTGTAGGGACATATTTTTGAGATACTAAACTATCAATTGCTATCTATAATTCGGGGTCTACAATGTAAGTCTCAGATAGTCTCAGAGTCGTAAGTCGTAAGAAATTGACCAATCTCAGTCAATTATTCTCCTCACATTCGATTGTGATTAGTCAATTTCTTACGACTTACGACTCTGAGACCATCTGAGACTCGCATTGTAGACCCAGCATTACTATCTATTTATGCAAAAATTCGATTTTTTGGTCCCATCGATTGGGGTTCCCCCCTTAATACTTCACATATCTTCTTCTTTTACATATTTCCGATCGAATACGAGTTCGTATCTGATTTAATCAATCTTGGATCGATTCAAACCCACTACAGTCGAAAACCCCAGTGAGAAATAAGGTCGGAAAAACGACTATTAGACGTCTATGTTGTCTAATAGACGTCTAATAGTTGTTTTTCCGACCTGTCATTTCTCACTGGGACGCTATTAGTTTCTGTGAATTTTTCTAATCACGATATTCCAATCCACATAAATTTTAAATAGATGATTACATAATTATGAATCGATAGTTACGTATCGATAAAATTTCGGTACGTTTCGTCGCTTCAAGTTTTCATTAAAACGTCAATAGAACGTCGCTATATACAGCGACGTTATACTGTGCTACGAAAAAAAAAGATTCTTATGCTCTTTACGTGAGTGTTAGTATTATTGGATTGAATCGATTATCGTTTTCACAAAATCCGTTTATAGGCAACACGTGCGTTTCGTGACGTCTGAAGTTACCTTCAAGAAGCACCTTCGAGAAATACTTCCGAAGTCGAACGCGTGTCTAAGTACTCGCGTATCGCGACTATCGGCTAAGAGAAGTAGAATAATTTTTTGTTAATCAGTTATTATCTTACAATTTTGTTATTTATCTCTCAGTGCGTCGAACGCTTACTCTGTAAATTATGTTCGCTAGCATTATTTAACAGAAAAATTTGCTTTGCAAAAGAAATGTAAATTAATGGCTGCGTTCAGCAGAAAAAGCAGCTTTGCAACTGTTGTAAAATTCTTTAATATAATTGGTTTATACACTTAGATCCAGAAGGAACCAAGGGCAAGAACCAATCATATTAAAGAATCTTACAATAGTTGCAAAGTTGCTTTTTCTGCTGAACGCAGCCATTTGTCTAGAAGACAAATCTTTTTGCAAAATCTGACTTCACAAACAATGGCGCCGGGGGAACTGATGGTACCCCTACAGCACAAAATATTGCTAAAAGATTGCAGGAATATTTCAATAGTGCGACATTTTACAAATATTGCAAGAATATTGTAGAAATATTGTAATTTTAATATTTCACAGAAAATGTTGCAAAATATTACTGCAATATTATCATAATTCAATCACATACATTGTAATATTCTAGAAATATTACAATATATTTTGATTATGTATTCGGATATTCCAGGACTACCGCTAGATGGTGTCGTTTCTCGAATGTAAAATTTGTTGGGCTGTCTATATAACCGAAGCTCGGACATGTCATAGGCTACGGTCCACATGATGCTACAAATGCTTCGAAGCATTCTTTGATTGGTTAATTTGTAAAATTCTTTCTTCTGATAGGTCATTCGAACGCTTCGAAGCATTTGTAGCGTCAAGTGGACCGCAGCCATAATTTATGTATGGTTTATGCATACACTTACAATTAATGCGAGATATGATTGTGTCTTTGCACAAAAGAAATTAATGAGCATAATATTTAGAAATATTTAGGACATTATTTGAAAAAATTGCATTGACGTTTCAGAAATATATATACAATATTTTTAAAAATATTTTAGGATCATTGTAGGAATATTGCAAAATGTTGTTTAAATGCGGACACAGAAATGTTGTTACAAGATTTCAGAAATATTTTGTGAAATATTTTAATCTTACAAAATAATATTCCTGCAATGTTGTAGCAATATTTCGTGCTGTAGGGGTAGCTTAAGTTTCCGTTAAGCCTCGTGTCCACGATGTTAAAAATCGGTCCGAAATCTCGGACGGAAAAAGAATTGACAAATCACTTGTACTAAAATTGAAATTTGGCCAATTTTAATTGAAGAAAAATGTAAAATCTCTAGAAGACAAATCTTTTACAAAACCGTGTACTAAAATTGAAATTTGGCCAATTTTAATTGAAGAAAAATGTAAAGTCTCCAGAAGACAAATCTTTTACAAAACCTGTACTAAAATTGAAATTTGGCTAATTTTAATTGAAGAAAAATGTAAAGTCTCCAGAAGACAAATCTTTTACAAAACCTGACTTCACAAACGTAAAGCTACAAACGGCGGAGCCGGGTAACTTAAGCTTTTGTTAAGCCTCGTGTCCACGGTGCTAGAAATCAATCTAAGATCTCGGACGGAGAAAGAATTGATAACTCACTCAAACTGAAATTGAAATTTGGCCAATTTTAATTGAAGTTTGTGCCAATTGATCAATTCTCTCTCCGTTCGAAATTTCGGATCGATCGTGGACACAAGATTTTACACCAGGAAGCCATCAATCCGTTGAGACGTGAACGAGGCAACGAAAGGCGGAAAGCGCGGAGGAACGCGCTTGAATTTGGCGCAAAAGCCTCGTCGTCGTCTCCGTTTCCGGCGGAGCGTGCACGGACGTCGGCGCTTTCCGGCTCCGGTGGAGCGCGCGTGACTTCGCGCGACTCGCGACTCGCGACCAGCTGCTGCGCAGCTCACTTCAGAGTTCAGACGCTTCCGAGCTCCGGGACGAGGTGGACGCGTGCGTTTGTTGTGCGCCGAGCGGAGACCCTCGCGGTGCCGTGTGTTTTTTTCCTCCCTTCCCGCCCACTTCCCCGCGAGAAAAGGGACGGACAACCCGCGGTGAGAGGAGGCTCCACGAGTCAGTCGATCGTCGAGTCAGCTCGCGCCGAGGGCACCCTCGTTCCTGCCGTCCCCGTCGCCGTTTCCTCCTCCCATGCGTCGCCCGAGCACGCGGTCGAGCACGCGCCGCTCCGAGATGCGCCACCAGGTATTTATGTAGTACCGACCACCGCCGCCTTTGAGCGTCGCACACCCGCCACCCTCGGCGTCCACCGTCTCGTCGAACAGGAGGGAACAACCACCTTCCCCTCCGGGTGCCTCCCCCCCTCGAGAAAAACTCGTCGTCGTCGCCCGTTGTCGTCGGGCAGCAAGGGTGAGAAGCTGAAGGCAGCAGGAGCAGAGAGGAACGACTCCGATCGGAAACGGAAGTGGAACCGCTGTGACGACGATGGATCAGAAACGCGTGTACAAGCTAGTGCTGACCGGAGGTACGTAACCAGGGGGTACACAGTTGTGTTCCCCGCGCGCGAACTCCTCCCCCCTTCCTCCCTAGCCGGGGTAGATTGACGTCCATTTCCACCGATGTAGATTAACTTTAATCTTTCAACGCCCAATGTACATAATTATGTACATTCATTTTGAGTGTTCTTCCCAAATGTTTTGTATTGATAAAGTAGCGTTTTCTGTCGGTATAACACTCTTGATTCGTTCTATATGGAGCTTGATTCAATTCGTTCTCAATGGTGTGTTCCCGCTAAACAAGCCACTATTGTGATCGTTGATCAATTTTACTCAAATGGAATCGATGCCTGGGCCTTAAAGAATTAATCTCGGTTGAACTTACTCTTTATATCTTTTTCCAGCTCTAAGAATTAGAAAGCGATAAGGAGTAAAACCCCGGGATTGAAATTAATCTACATTGTTGGAAGTGGACATGATAGTAGATTTTGGAGTAAATCGAGTAAATCCGTTCCGGATTCTTCGCTACCGAATCCCGCTGATCACCGGGACGTCGGAGCAGGAACGAGTCCACGAGAGCGAGCGTGCGGTGCGGGGTCTCCCATTGATTTTCTTTTTTTCGCAATTTGCATATTTCGCATGCTTGGGGACACATGGAACGTCGCTCTCGTCCGGATCTCTTGTATAAATATAATTTTAGGGACAAAATACACGTCGGAGTTACGTGTGGGGCTCCGACAATGGCACCGCACACTTATCCTTGATCCATTTTACATATTTACCTGCCGCATATTTAACCTCGGTCTATTTTTAATCTGCATGCTCGTGCATGTATTTTAAGTGCTTTAAGTGTTTGATTTTTTATTTCCCGTTTGTCTCGCGTTTCGATTGATCCGTTTTTCACAGAAACCTTGGACTACCGCTGTATTTTGCAATATATATTCATTGTATTTTAATGGAATTAAGTATTCCGTTAAATCGATATCCTGCGCTATAAATAGATACGCGAAAAAACAGCATTTTATGCTCATTAGTGATAATTAAGAATTATTAGGAAAATAATTTACAAAATTGTTCTTCTAAGTGAAGTTTTGAAATTCACGAAATCAGAAGGGACTGACATTAATCGCAGGCAGAGAGAGAGAGAGAGAGAGAGTCGCAATAAAACGAAGTAGAATAAGGAATCCGGAAGGAACAAATACGCGGGTTTACAGCGAAGCACGTGCACCGCTTTTAAGAACATTCGCGAAGTTGTTCCTTCTCCGACTGCAGCGCAGCAAGTTCTTCGGGTTTTCGCTTTTAAACGCGAAGCACGTGTCCTCTTTTTATTCTTTTTAAATCTCTCGCTCCGAAGACGATCGCCTCGTAATTCCGTACTCGCGACGTACGACACGAGAATAGAACACGCGTGAGAAGCTCATTTCACGCGAGCGGGATTTTCGCAGAGACGCTCGTCCCGGCCGGCGTGGACGGGCGCACGTGGTATGATCAAGTTCGCCTTTCTCTCGCTCGCGGATCAAATAGCAGGCAGGGTCGGAATCCATGGTCAAGAAAAAGGAGAAGAAACGAAAGGCGCGCTAATTGCCGGGACGAAAGAGCGAACTTTTCGTCCGGAATTAGCGCCTCATTTTCAACATAATTGAAATATAATTCAATATAATTTTCAAGTATAATTAAATTTCGGTATGATAGAGTTTTGGCGCCTTTCCAGAGAATTCTAGAGTGTTCCCAACACGTTTCAAACAGCGTTCTGACGATGAGATGCAAAGAAACGAAGATTTAAAAGCGCGAAGTGAAAGTGTCTATTTTACGTTGTTACGAAGATGAGTCATACTTTCAATTCAAGGTCGTTTGGGATCCTGAACCTTTCTGTTGAACAGGACGAGGTATCGCTCGGAATTCTTGAAAGAAAACGCCTCAATTGGAAGAAAGAAATTCCAAATTAGAGTAGAAAGAATGTTTGTACAACGAAAACGTAAAAGAGGCACTCCACCTTTTCAGGTCCCTATTCTTCACGTTTATTTTTCAAGCGTGTTGATTGACTGCGGGATAGAGAAGTTCTCGAATGTCCAGAAACTCTCTCTCTCTCTCTCTCTCTCTCTCTCTCTCTCTCTTTCGTATCCCATCAACACGCTTGAAGCATTTGTCGCAGGTCAAATGAAATATTGACCTAAGGGTATATATACTATTTCATTTGTCGTACGAAATTTTTCAAACATGTTCGCGGCATAGAAAATTCCTGGAGTTTCTCGCTTTCGTATTCTGCAATCAATATCAATACAATTGAAACAATTTATTGTAGGACAAATGAAATAGTATTCTTACGTCCATTTCCACTAAGATTGTAGATGTAGATTAACTTTAATCTCGGTTTAACTTACTCTTTATCTTTTTCTAGTTCTAAGGATTAGAAAAAGGTAAAGAGTAAGTTAAACCCCGAGATTAAAGTTAATCTACATTGGTGGAAATGGACGTTAATCGTCAGATTTCTTCTCGAAACGTGTCGAGAGCTCTTCGGGGAGGAAGCGTGGGAAGGAGACACGCTGGTATTCGGGAATAAATTCCATTAATTATAATGAATTTTTGCAAATAGGGTACCGACTCAGTTCATCTCGCCGTTTGTTGTTACGAACGAGACGCGCCGTAATATTTAAAAATATCAAAATGGGTAGAAACTGTCACTTTGATCAGGCTTTATTCAAAGATGAGTACAGAACAGATTAGAGGTTCGTTCACTACGAGCAGCTGACGAGAGCTAAACTGAACATGATCAAGAGGAATCTTCATACAATTGAAGGAGGTGGAATTTTGTTAAATATTGGCCAAAATAACGCGAGGCGGTCTGGTATCGAAAATACTAATTGGTACGGTCTTTTAGAGAGAGAGGAAGCGGATGAGGATCGGTACATCGTGCGAGGATTTGTTTGAATAGGAGTAATAACTGATCGTGGGTCGGAATTTTCGGAGAGAACTTTAAATGAACGGATGAATGAGTCACAAGGTAAGGGTCTAGACAGATAACAGGATCACGATTTATTTGAGTATTAGTTTAGGTACTGTTTGTAGAGAAGGGTTTTTTTTGTTGTAGAAAATTTAAGAATAGAAACATGTCGCGGCACGTAAAGCTGCGTATCCAAAGGAACATCTATCCAAAGGAACATTGAGGAATTTTGGATATTTTTCCTTTGGTGGATACGCAGCTTAACATCGTGCTGCTGTAACGCCACGCCGCACCGTCTCTCCTGCCGTCCCTCTTGCAACGTTTCGCAACGTTCGTTATCACGTAGCCACGCGCGGATGTCGATCGATTCCACGCGCCACGCAGGGACACGCGGCCACAACTGTACCGGGTGACCCGGGGAGAAGGGACCGCCAGCGTCTCGTGGAGACGGGCTCCGCGTCCGCATAAATTTTCGCCCGACCCGTCGTGCGGATAAAATTTTATCCCGACGTTATTTGCCTTTTATTCGTTTCTCTTTTATTCGTTATTCGCGTTTCTCGCGTTACTCGTTCGTTATTCGTATTCTTCGTTATTCCGCGTGTATCACCGCAGTATTGAGAGTCTCATCGATGAGACCTAGATCGTCGGTGTTACCCATTGTTTACCGGCGATAGCCGATGTTGAATGTGAAATCATATTACCGAGTACACCGAGACCCCGGACGTACGCTTTTCAGACGTCTCTCAGACGTCCACATTGTATGAATCACGGTTATTTTTCCTCGGCCTCGATAAGCGATATTTCTTATGTTTGTTTTGTCGTTTCAGCAGATAAAAACCGGAAGTTACTTATATATATTATTCGCAGATAGCGCGAATGGCTATGGACAGCTTTGTTGGATTCATTTTATCGATACGTTATCTTTTGGCGGGCAGCGAGAATTATCTCTGACAACCTGGTGCTGCTACATGACGTAGAGAATTGCAACATGTGGAGCAATCGGACGAAACTTAAATTCAACACGCAAAATCTGAGTTACTTGATGCGAATGTATAGAGAGGAGCCTTGAAAGGAACTTGCCACGTGTGCTTCTTCTTATCTCGTCAGAAATTTAATTTCCATGCGATCACAAGGGCGACACAACGATGTGTCTGAGAAACGGAGGAAAATGAGATACTCTCTGTCTTCTTGAAGATACTGAACTTTATTTAGACACTAATAAAATAGCTCAACTGAGACTTTTTCTACAAAACTCTCACGTGCTTTGTAGTGAAGAATAATTATAGTAAAAATAAAATCCTATAGGAGGGAAGATATTCTTCTCGAAAATAGTCTCCACTATTTTTTTCATCGCTCGAAGGAAAGAATTTCGTTGCATTTTTTACGAGAAGAACGTAGAAACCCAAGAAATTTTATAAGGGTAATTGGATTAGGATTATTAGATTAGATACTTCAGGAAGAATCCGGGAAAAGCCTGAAATTTTTTAGATGCTGCAATCGTGTGATTTATTTTGGGATCAGGTCGTGGTGGACCCAAATTCGCCGCTGCCATCCCGAATGCATAACGAGCATGATGCATAACGTCGCGACGAGTTAATAGCCGTGCCGGCGCGCGCCAATTACATTCAATTTGACTTTTATTGGCGTCTGCCTTTTCATACGCCCGTCGTTTACTTTACGTAACGAAAAAAAAGGAGAAGAGGAGACGATCACAAAGTAGAAGGTTTCACGCGCGCGCAACGAGATATATCAATCCCGATCTCACGAAATTTTCAGGTTCAAATCCTGGCTGAGGTGATATTTTTCGCAATAAGTTCTTTACAGGTTTTAAAATCGTTATTAATATTATTAATTTCAAAATTTAAGGAATAAATGGGCTAATGAGAGTTGGAGCGGTAAACAATGCGCAATTTGTTATCAGCAATTTAATGATAAATCATGTGTTGTTACGTGAACGTTTCTGCTAACATTTTAGCCATTTTCAGCATACAAAGAAATCTCCGATGAGTAATTTCAGTTAATTATTATGTCTATTTAATATTATTAATGTATTATTGAATTAATTATCAATTTAATCCAACGTGATATTACTATTCCGGCTTCAGCTCAGAGAGACTGCGTTTCAAGTCCGAAAAGTAATCGGCGCGTAGTTGGCTAAGCTATGAAGTGTATGTAAATTCACGCGATAAAAATATTATTAGACAAAAAAGATCCAGCCCGACCGAAAAATAGCCTGATTCTCTATGTGCTGTCGCGAAATTTTGTTCGAGAATTTCGGTGCAGTCTGTCTAACATTTGTTTGCAATTGCAGGACCATGCGGTGGCAAAACGACCGGGCAGGCCAGGCTGTGCACCTTCTTCGAGAACATGGGCTGGAAGGTAGGTAGAGGAGCCTTCGAGCTTTAAAGAACAAAAGGTTTTTCCGCGAAAGAGAAAGAGAGACGAAAACAGAGATCTTCGTTGCAAGTTTTCCCCTTGACTGACTTTTTGCTTTTCTCACCGAGCGACGCTCGCTCGATTCCACGTTAGATTCGAATCGACAGATGTCGTACAGTAGTACCTTAACGTACACTGGGTCGTTCGTTATTGATGGTATAGCCGAGAAGGGGATGATTATCCTGTGTAGAGTCTACCGTACACTTGCAGAAATCGTTCGATTGTCGCGTGCTGTACGATAATTCGAGTCAAGGATAACGCATTACGGCGTAATAGCTCTTTTTCTAGCCTTTTTCCATAGCTCGTTACTCTCTGGAGCGAGATTCTGCCTTAAGCCGTAAGTCGCACAGTGAATCGTAATTGCGTATAGAGGTTGATTAAAGATCAGCTCGTCGAGCTTTGTGGAAACGTGTACGTTTGATCGATTCAATGTCGAGTCTTTCTTAAAGGGAAAAAAAAATATATGACAGCAATGATCTTTACGTTGCTCTGATTAAAAAGTTATAAATTAGTTTCTCGTGAGTTGAGCCTTGTATAACCAGAACAGAGATTTCGAAAAGAGACGAAAACGCGATCTAGTCTCGGGGGGCTCTTACCCTTCGTTTTGGATTCGATAGAGCGGTGGTTGTCTTCTTTTTCAGGTGTTCCGTGTCCCCGAGACAGCGACCGTGCTGCTCAGGTATGCAATTATACGATCACAAGTTTACCAAAAAAAAAAAAAAAAAAAAAAAACAGAAAACAAAAAGCGAGAGAGAGAGAAATTGGAATGAGAGTCACCCTCGGACGATTACGGCTTTCTTTCGAATTAACCCTGGAATGTTTCCATGCTGAAGAGTCTCAAGAACTAAAATAGATCGAAAGACACTCTTGGAAGATTAAAATTGGACATTGCGGAAAAACAATCCGAGATTGATTTAAAAATTTGTCGAAATCACAAGGAGTACTATGAACGAAGATACGCAAAACATTGCGAAGTTTCGCAAACCTGCGTGTCTATGTGTGCGCTTTTACGCATTGCAGGGTTAAAAGGAGTTTGTGAAGACTGAAATAAAGCCGTTCGCCCTCGCTCTCCGTTCAATCCAGTTATCGATTGTATCGCGGAGAAATATTCGCGAAACAGGCTCCGAAGAGTAAACGTTAAATGAGCGGTGTAATTTCGACGCGTCTGCGTCGAGAAGCTTACGCAAAAAAACTTCAAGATCACTCGATGAGAGTCTCTAGAAAATTCACTATTTGCACATTGATTCCGTTTCAAGAGAAATGGCCTTACGGTGTAGTATCCCGGTAGAGAGACGTTTACAGGCGATTTTAGATTTTAGTCCGTCGTAATGACAAAGCTCCTTCAATTGCCGCTGCAGTTGCAGCTGCGAGATACTCAGGGCCGGATCTTGGCATGGGCCCAGATCCGAAGCCCAAAGCCCCACTCTTACAAGAGCCCCAACAAATTTCTTATTTAAAAAATTTTTCAAAACAAAAATTTAATAAAAAGATATTTACAAAATTTTTAAGATGTACAAAAAGCTTATTAATAAAATTTTTAAAAATAGTCAAAATTTTTTGTAGAAAAAGTATTTAAATCAGTTTGATGAGAAGAATCATTTAATAACATTTTTAATTTCGATTTAAATTAAAACTTCTTATAGGTGGATTGCCTATACAAAATAGCTGTTTCCTTTTTTTTTTAGTATTTAAAAAGTAGGTAAGGGCCCTCATACGTACAACGGCCCGAGGGCCCCCTACGAGTTAATCCGGCCCTGGAGATACTTAAGACCGTCCTAATAGCCTCGCAATTGTTTGCAAACGTTCGATTAAACTCAATTAATAAACGCTCGCGTTGCAGAGCGTTGTTCATGCAATTGTCTCATATCTGCCGTCTGCTTTCTTTCCATTTCAGTGGCGGCATCAAGTTTACAGACCTGAACGCGGAAGAGGGTAAGTCTGCAGATTATTACAACCCTTTTTACAACCCCATTCCTCTTTAGCACTCACATGATCTTTCGATTCTTGACAGCGCGTTACTCGTCCGCCCGAAACGTTAAATCTCCAATAATACAGGCGTGCGGAAATTAGCATAGGAATGAATTTTGATCCGTCACGCGAATTCAGGCAGAAGCTGCAGTAATTGACGTAATTAATTAAAGAAGAGTGGGACCGACTGACTTGACAGTTCTGGGATTCGTTCATCCAGCCGAGATGGAAATTACACGGATCAACTGTCGATCCGCTATCCTTTTTTTTTCACGATTTTTCGAAATAAACGCAAGAGAAGACAACGTGCGGGGATATTACTTCTCGCCCACCTTGGAAATCGCGGCTTGGAAATATTACTCCGATAACACGATAGATTGCATCAACTGTCGCAATTGCGACGTGAGAACAAACGCGGACGGAAAAATCCCAAGCTTTACCGGAGAGGGACAGAGAGAGAGAGAGAGAGAGAGAGAGAGAGAGAGAGAGAGAAAAAAGACTCTGCATCTTGATACGAAGAAAAAAAGATAGAGGAAACCAGTTCGACCTGTTGTGTCGCGTATGAAACGTCGGTACCCGAAAGCTTCGCCACGGACTTCTTCCGCGAAGTAAACGTCACGTTTGACGAGCGCAAGCTCGCCTCGCTCGTTCGTCACAATAACAGCTCGATTGCATAACGTCAAAATTCTTGGCTTGCGCGAAACCTGGCCTTCCGTTCCTATGATGGATCGCGCGAGGACTTTGTCCGATCCGTTGCGCGAAATTTCATTATCGTCACTCGCCATGGGCGCCCTTACAACTCTCTTCAAGAG
>NJRP01000091.1:431390-445594 GCA_003063835.1 Aphaenogaster floridana | reverse complement strand
GAGAGAGAGAGAGAGAGAGAGAGAGAGAGAGAGAGAGAGAGAGAGAGAGAGAGAGAAAAGACTCTGCATCTTGATACGAAGAAAAAAAGATAGAGGAAACCAGTTCGACCTGTTGTGTCGCGTATGAAACGTCGGTACCCGAAAGCTTCGCCACGGACTTCTTCCGCGAAGTAAACGTCACGTTTGACGAGCGCAAGCTCGCCTCGCTCGTTCGTCACAATAACAGCTCGATTGCATAACGTCAAAATTCTTGGCTTGCGCGAAACCTGGCCTTCCGTTCCTATGATGGATCGCGCGAGGACTTTGTCCGATCCGTTGCGCGAAATTTCATTATCGTCACTCGCCATGGGCGCCCTTACAACTCTCTTCAAGAGGTGGCAGAGTATAAATATACTTAGGAGTGCCACAAACGAACGTATTTTCGAATAATATTTTTTAAAGAAATATTTATGCAGATTTTTATTTTTAATTGTATAAATTTCGAACAAAAAATTATCTGCGGTTGTCAATCATAAAATCATTCTAAATTTGCAAAAATTAAAATCCAGGGGAGGCATGTGCCTCTCTTTGCCCCCCCTCCTCATATGGGCGCCCATGTCTCTTGCCTCGTCTTTACACGTCGCGGTATCGTGTCAATTGGTCCACCTTTCAGTCCACCCGTTCTATTTTTAATCTCTTGCACCATTATTCTTCCCGCGAATAACGTCGAACTTCGCGCGGAGCGGCTATTGTGCGCTCTCGACCGAGCTATCGGTGCGCTCAGGGACGTTTCTCTCTCTTTTTTTTTTTTTAAACATCCCACCTCGTGTATATACCGAAAGTTTCGTATTAATGACGAGATAAGATAATGGATATTGCTACGTCGGTGGTCGACCGTTCGAAATGTTCGTTCGTTCGCCCTTACGTAAGACGATCGTGCGGCTTTAATCAGCTCGCCCTTGAAACGAACGAATGTCAGGCTTCCCCGTCGGACTTTACGTTTCATGCATACGTTTTATCACACGTCGTCGTTGTCGCACAAATATATCACGTTTCGAACTCGTGCAGTTTTTATAAAAGGTAGAGCGTTCGTACGAAATAAAACGTCTCGTATATTAGCGTCTTAATAATTAAGCGCGAGTTAATTTACATGAGACAATTTATCACGTTAAAGCGGCGCGATTTTTTCACCAAAAGCACGATTTTTGCAAAATGTTTGTAATTTCTCGAGTTACAGCAAATTTGCGGAAATATAAAATATTGACAATTATTGAGTAAACCAAAAATAATAGTTTAGTCTGCCAGTAATTATAGACAAAAATGTGCTTTATTAATTCGACTATCTGGCAAAAATGTGAACAAAGGTTTCTCTCACGACGTTTCGATCCTTGGTTTGGGTCCTTATCAAGTGAAGTCTACAATAAATAAATACATAGCACTGATTATTAAAAGTATTGCTCTCTCTTTTATTATGTTACATTGTAATTATTTATTTTTATTATGTTACATTGTAATTATTTATTTTTATTATGTTACATTGTAATTATTTATTCCTATTTCTATTTTAATAATCAGTGCTATGTATTTATTTATTGTAGACTTCACTTGATAAGGACCCAAACCAAGGGTCGAAACGTCGTGAAACCTTTATTAAGTAAATATAGACCGAATATGTGAACAACACAATATATAGAGAATCAGGTCATTTTTTGGTCGGGCAGGATTTTTTCTGCCTAATAATATTTTTATCGTGTGAATTTATATACACTTCATAGCTCAACCAACTACGCGCCGATTACTTTTCGGACTTAAAACGCAATCTTTTTAGCTGAAGCCGGAATAGTAATCACGTTGAAAAAATGAGATACATTTAAAAAATTGAGAAATACATTTGTGGAAATATAAAAAATTGAGATACATTTGAAAAATTGAGAAATACATTTCGTACTTAAAATTTTGTCGCGATGGATCAGCACTTTTTAAAGTCCTAAAAGCTTAAATTTTTCAACTTGTCTGATTCTTCTCGCGGACCGCAGTTAATTGAAACAACTGACTCTGCGTTTACGATGTTTGCGACTAGCCGCAGGACTGAGCTAAAAACATTGAATTATTACCGCCTTTATTCGTCGCCATTTATCACTATTCTTTCGCGAAGACACATTCGTCAGTTAGAAAAAAAAGAAATAAAAAACGACGACGTCCGTGAAACTCGAGTGCGGTAATACGACCCGCGTGTTTCCTCACTTCTCACTGTCGACGATATTAAACCCTCGACTTTACTTTGTTATATTTATCCAATGAGAGAAAATTTCATTTAATTTCATTAAGAAAAAGAACGATTGGACTCTCTACAAAAAGAAACTCTACAGAGAACAATCGAGGAATCCCAAATTCCGATGTCGCAGATACGAAGTTTAATTCGTACCCTCGTCTAGCTAGGGTCCTTTCATCATCTCCTTTCAATTCGTCTATTTCTTTCGCGATTCGATCGGCGGGCGCGAAAGCGAGAAGCGTGATATTCATTTCAACTCGAGTCTCCGGATGCCAATGACGATGTGAAACCAAGATCAAGGTTGCTTTTGGCAGAGAGCCCGTATCCTTCGCACGCGAAATCCTCGCGTCTAGATCGTAGGAGCGAGGCGAGATGGCCGGGGATCCTGGAGGTCGATTCTGGCGTGGGTGAGTCCGAGTTATCGCGCTAGAGTGTGGCCTGAGACACGATGAAACACAAATAGAAGTAAGATGTAAGATGTAAGAAAATTGACGGAAAATACTCTTTTTTTTATCGATTTTTATTTATAACAATTTTTCAACAGCTTTAACACTAGAAGTACCGAGTGGTATTTTTTGCTATTTCCATTTTTTAGATTAATATTCTATTTCTTGAGCAAAAGATACGTTTTTGAAGATTTTTAACTTTTTATTAACTCGTAATACATAAAAAATTTCAAGATCCTATCTTTTTTATACAAAAATATTGACATTAATCTAAAAAATGGGAACGGTTAAATATGACCACTTGGTACTTCTAGTGTTAAAGAATATTAAGCCACGATTGTCTTCCGTTAATATATTGAATAGGAATTTATTACAGTAGCCAGTAATGTATCACTCTTGACTCTTCTTAAAGCAATAAATGATTCAATTCTCCTCGAGAGGTTGTAGGATGAAGAGTAAGAAGTATTTACTTGATATTATAAAATAGATTTTGACATAATGGAATAGAAAGCAAAAGAGATTTTAAAGCTTAACAATCTCCGATTATTGAAGTAAAATTAGAAAATTTGTTAACCCGTGATCAGGATTTTGTAACTTTATGAAATCAATTCCTATTAGCGTCTTTTCGATTCGCTGATTAACAAGCTCTTTGTAAGTCAATTGTAATATTGATACACTTTTTCATACCATATCCAGTAGACGTAGGAGCTTATTTTATCCTTTAGTCGCATCTTCTTGTTTATCGATCGCTTCTCGTAGTTCCGCTATGCGCGTCTCGGCAATATTATATATTTCATTCCTTATGTCTTACATTTTTATTTTTGCACTTCATTGTGTCTCGGACTTGGAACGCAAGGTGCTCTAGAACTCGCCGACGAGAGACGGATCCTCGCGCACTTCTCTTTAATAAATCAAATCTCTTTATCAGTCAACTATAATAAAACTATCCAAGATACCTTTCCTATGCCTTTCAAAATTGGCAAGATAATATAGACGATATCAAGGATTATTAAGTTTGCAAATATCAGAGAAATCGATTTGAAATTCGCAAATTTCGTTTTCCTTTTCATGTCACTTGAACGAACAAGGATCGTCCGCCCGTCTCGCTAGAATCTCGCTTGAAAAGGATTTTAACATGAGGATCCAAACGACATTCATAAGATGTCTTTTAAATAATTAGATTAGTATACTCGCTATAATTCCAGAAATACTGTTACTAAGAAAATTTATCTAGCATTTCTAGCTTTCTTCCTTACAATTTCAGGCTCCTCTTATTGAAATAAATGATGCGATTATTCAAGCTAGCGCTTCAAGTATCGCTGAAGTCCACGTGCCAGATCGTCCTCCCCAAATAACACTTCGCAATGCGTGAGAACGCTCATCGTATAATACCGCATTTTTTTTCGCACGTGTGTTGCAGCATTCAAATTTCAGGAAAATCTTTTGCGCACGATGATACAAATCGAGAACACGTTCTTTCAACTGGGTGAGAGCTGTTCGAGGAATTGCCTGATCATTTGTGATCGCGGTGCGATGGACGCCTCCGCCTGTTAGTACAAGTCTTTGAAAATAATTGAATTATGATTTTTCTAGTAACGAAAGACTAATGAGGAAAATTTTGCAGTCATTTCTAAAGATAAGTGGGAGCTTATGATGGCCTCAAACGGATGGAACAATGTCGAACTAAGGGACAACAGGTAAAATTAGAGATACAAAAAAGTTTGTAAATTCGACACTTATACATCCTTGTATTTAGAAGAATCCAATTTGAAAATTAGTTATTTTTTAAAAATATAATTATAAATTAATTAATCTTCTGATACTGTGTTTCATACTCTTTAATAATATTGTGGCAGATTCTGTTATATATATTTGTATTATATTTTGCTACTGATATTAGTCTAAAGCCGGTTCCAAACGACATGGTCAATGTAAATAAAAAATAAACGAATAAAAAATAAAAAATATGACTAGTTATGCATATTATGTAGATATCAATCGTACTGTATATTCATATATGGCCAATATTGGCTCAGTATTGATGTATTTGCCAACGACGTTGGCGTACATTGGCTATGTCGTCTGGAGCCGACTTAATAGTATTCAATATTTTCATTAGTAAAACGTTTTGTTTTCTTTCTCGTGTCGACCAGGTACAACCAGATCATCCACATGGTTTCGGCCGCGAACGGCGCCGAGGAGTTCTACTCCACGGAGGAGCACGCATGTCGTTCCGAGGGCGTCGAACTCGCTCGCGAGCTCGACTACAAGGCCGCAGCCTCCTGGGTTGGCCATCCGTACTTCGACGTTATTGATAATAAGCAGGATTTCGAAGCTAAGATCTGCCGGATGATCGAGTGCGTGTGCCAGAAATTGGGCATCGACACCGGCGACCGGTTGCGCGCCAGCAGCCGCAAGGTCAAGTTCCTCGTGACGGCGCCGCTGCCGGTGGACAGCGAGTTCCCGCCTTTCCAGGATTTCGACGTCGTGCATAATTACCTCCAAAGCAACAATCCCAAGATGCAAGCCCGTCTACGCAAGCGCGGTCAGAAAGGTGAATCATCGTGCGAACGACGAAAAGCTTTCGTTCTCTTTCGTGATCCAATTGTTTATTTATAGCAATTCTATCACTTCCCACACAGCATGCATATCCAAAAGACGTCCAGAAGATATCCCGAAGACATCTTTAGGCGATAGGATATCTTCGGGATATCTTCTGGACGTCTTTTGGATATGCATGCTGTGTGGGTTGGAAAGAATTGATTTGTTTTTTATCATTATCGAAAAATTCGACAATCTTTTGTAAGTGTTTGGTCATCCTTACATTTCATTTTCCTACATCGAACGAGGTTTCAAGCAATAACATAATTTGAATTTTCTATTTTTTAAGGTCATTGGTCATATATTCATACGATTCGTCGACCGAAAATGTGCGGCCAAGTGATCGAGGTGAAGACCCAACTGACGCACCGAGACTACCTGAACATGTTGGCTCAGCGCGACGATTCGCATTTTACTATCTTTAAACGTCGCCGTTGCTTTCTCATCAACAATCAGTATTTTCAATTAGACATATACAGAGAACCGGCGCATCCCAGGTAATACCCCAATATTTCTACGGTTGAATGAAGTAGAAAATAAACGCTTTTACTGTTAAACCTATTCATCTTCGATGGAAAAGTCGTTTCTACATTTATCGAAAAATCAATAAAAAATGAGTGAACTTAGTGAATATAGGATTGGCTTCCTTATGTTTGTCACGATAGCTTTTGCATGCAAAATATATCTCGAGAAATATTTTGTATAAATTGTTCGATTATAATTGATTCCAAGATTCAAATTATTAAAAATCAAATTTTAAAAAATTAAAAAAGATTTTCTTGCTTCTGCTAAAGTCCTTTGCTTCACTGTTATTCATACGTATTTATTCACCTATAATGAAAGAGGAAAAGACATGTTACTTTAAATAACTTTGTGCATACTTTACAGATGTCGAGGCTTGATGTTACTCGAGACGTACACGGCGTTGACGGGTGACGAGCTGAAAAATACTCTGCCTCATTTCCTGACGATCGCGAAGGAAGTCACCGGCAATCCGGATTATAGCATGTTCAACCTTAGCTTGCGCGAAGAATGGAACAGCACCAATAAATATTGTCACAATTTGCATGGTACTGTATTGATGTACTTAAATCGTGACTAGAATATCTATATTTTTGTTACATAAGCATATTCATCTTACTTATTTTCTTTGTTATGTTACGTATCTGTTATGCCCGGAGTAGAAAGGTTTTACTTTTCGTATAAACATAGAGAAACGTGGCTCAATGATTTAAACTTTTTCGGCCATTCGAGCTCCACGTATTTCAACCGCACTAAATAATAGCGATTATTTGAGATTACTAATGATAGAAACCAGTGTATCTGAACACAAACGAATAGCGCTCGACATTCCATTTTGCAGGCGCCATGCAATTGACAGAGAATCAAGGCATCCCGATTTCGAAGAGTCTAACGACCGAAATACAAAGCAACGGACTTGATTGTAAAACCAGCAGCGCATTGGGTTCCATTATAAACCGTCAGGCGATCGTCAACAAGAGCATCAATGGCGCCCAAAACGGTCTGACTAACGGTAAGGCGACGTTCGCCGAGCGATGTAATATAAACGGCGATGGCCGAGAGCCAGAAATTCGTAATGGCGAGTCGACCATGAGGACGAGAGTTTGCAAGAATTAAAGGTCGATAAACCGCAGAATGGATATGATAATATATGGAGGGACATGCGAAAAATTAAGGAACAATAAAGTCTCTTAATAATAAGCAATTCGCGAATAATTCCGAGCTGTAACAGGGACTTAATGTTATCAGTATCGGCGCGAATTATCTGAATTATAATACTGATTAAACAACAACTACTAGTGCGATAGACTTCTAAAATTTCACACAGATAATATCTATTTTTTAATCAAACTTGCGTGTCGTACTTAAGGAATTTTCGTGGAGGGTCTTACGGCCAGTTTCGTCAACGTCGACTAAACTTGGATCAGAATCAAGATCCAGCGCAAATCTTCCGAGAATATGACGAAATTTGCACGAAATTTCAAAAAATCTCATGATATTTAAAAGATTTTTAAATAATAAATTTTTCATTCTCTCTAACATTTTCTTACGATTTAAAAAAAAATCCCTAAAATTCCAAACGAAAAAAAAAGATATTTGGAGGGAAATGTCGATTGAAGTTTTCATTGTCAAATTCTCATGTGATATTTGAGGTCGATTTCTGGTGTTAGATAAAAATTAAGTTTCGCCATAATTCATTTAACTCATCGCTTTTTTTATATTTCCACAAGAGAGAGGATAAGGAATGAGCTAAAGAAGAGTTAGAGATGAACATGAACAATAGTTAAAGTTACGCGACATTGATGAAACGAGGTCCTAGCAAGTTTTCAATAAAGCTCCACTGAACGAGCGATGTGCATTGACGCACCAAGTATTTGTACTTCGCTTTACTTTACTCTAGTTTACTCTTTATATGCCTCAAGTATTGTCTAACAACTTTCGAAAGCTCGAAAGAACGATTGTGATAGAGAAATGCGCGTATTACAAGAAATCCGGCGTCTAGGAACGCGAAGAAAAAGAAAGAGAAATATCGACGCATTTGAGACAGCAACACTATCGGGCCACATATCGTAAGGAGTGGTTGGAAAATTCTTTTGAGACTATCGTAAAATCTTTTGGGGTATAAGGAATTCAAATATGTTAAATATCTCTGTAACGTACTTAATGTCAAAAAAGGAAAGTCACAAAGTGTTAAAAATTTGTGTTCTGATATTGTAGTATTTTGCGATACGTAAGTGATACAGTAATGCAATATTGAAGCTACAGGTTTTAAAGTGAGCTATCAGATCTTTAGCACTTATATAAAGGACTATGCCCATTTTCATATGAAAAATTGGGCCCCCGGTGAACAGCAATGAGACATGGCTACAAATGTAGGACATCAAAAGAGGATTAAAAAGTTCCATGGGTACAACCTTGTAACGAGTCCCCTGAGTGCTAGAGCTGTTCAAAGTTCGCTATTATGACCATGTACCACTAGTCTTGTCCGATTTCTCTGCGTTCAGAGCACCTCCCCGCGGTGACGGCAGTAACAGATTGTACCAAAGACATTGAAATAATATGTCTAGAATGTATTTGGTACAGTTCATCAACCCGGCTAAGTCCTAGACGCGATCTATGCCGTCATGTCAGAGAAATTCGGATTTTGTTCTTATAACGGCGATACCTCTGGAGTTCAGATTTCAATTAGGCAATTAAAATCTTCTGTTTCGTACTTTGTGAGTACCTCCTATCAATTAATATATGACTGTTCACTCGGGGCCCAAACTGGGCATAGTCCTTTATACGTGTACCAGAAAAAAGTCGATATTAAGATATTTCGTAAAATCCATGAAACACGATATTTCACTCGCGGCAACTTTGATGCAAGCTGCTTGTGGATATACAATGTGATTATTCTTTTTTATTTTCTAATTTAGGCCGGAAATTGTAAATTTTTTAAATATTTAGATTAAAGTTAGCTCGATTAGTCGCAGAGTAATAATTTATTATTAATTAGAGAAAAACATTGAAACCTGTATAACTTTTTAATCTGGATTTTAATGATATTACTCGAACTATCGCTCTTGAAGATTTTCAATATATATATTTGTATCGCTTTTTTATCTTTTGGGAATTAAATCTTTCCCGATTTTCGATTTCAATTTTTATATGAGAAAATTTTCAATTATAAAGCTTCTTGACTTTAAGGATTGAAGATAGTACAAAGCTATATCAGAAATATTTTTGAGTAATTAATGCGAATTAATTTTCTCTTTTATCATCGAGCAAACCAAAGTTTTCTTATTTTTTATAGAGTATTCTTAAACTTTCTGAGATTTGTATATATTTGTCAGGATTGAGAAGTAATGCGTTATTTATAACGCCGTTACCGTTACAATTATATATACTTTTTAAAATAACAAATTGGTAACGACGTTACATATTTTCATTAGTAACGGTAATAGTAATGCAGTTACATTTTTGAGGTAATAATGTTATGTTTGATCATGTGTGTAGCGTTTAATCAGGATCACTATAGATCTCGTGTTGAACTGATCAATTAGTAACATAGACAATCGGATTTCACTCTAAAAAGAGATCATCAAAATTTGGCGAAAAAGTAACGGAAATTGTAACGATAACGGTAACGAGTTACTTTTTCCAACAGGTAAGAAATAACGATAACGAATTACTTTTTGAAAGTAACTTTCCTAATCCTGATATTTCTTTAGCATGTAGGAATTCCTAATTTTTTTAAGTCTCGAGAAATTATAATCTGATAACTCACTCAAAAAATATAGCAATGGCATAGAACAACCTGTTGTTGTAATCACGGTGAACTCTTAACGATCGAATGTATCAGTACTTAATAGGTACTTGCCTATAGAAGTAATTAAGTTAATTGTATATAATGTGGCGCAATTATTTTTGTCGAATCTACTATTTCTGTGATTAATTGTAATATGTGTTGTCGATGTAATCGCGAGAAATCTCACAGACAGCGGGATAAAAGATTTGCTGAAGAAAAGAAATTATGATGATATAAAGATGATTTGCGAGATCCTGCATATTTTGCTCGTGACCCTAAAACTTGGTGATGAATTCTGCGATGACGCTTATCCACACGTGTCGCTTTCGCATTTTCTATACGCCAAATTGATCATTCACAAATTTTTGCCACTGTTTAGAGACGAAGTGCCTGTGAAACATTCATTCGCGGAAATAAAGAGAAAGAAATATATATGTATATATATATAAAAATATATATATGTATAAAAACATGAAAGTCTATATTTTCATTCGATAATGCAACAGTGAGTTATCAACGCGCACTCAGTTTACGTAGATAATGGATCTGAAAAACAGAACGTTGTACCCATAAGCATCTAATAAAACAATGTCACGTGCCTATCATGTCTTATGTTTCCACCGTATGCTGAACCTATCCAAGATGTTTCAAGAGATCCTCTTCCTTTTTTAAATAAATTTTTTTCCATATCATTTTAGTTCCGAGTTCTAACAATTAATATACTTCTATGAGTAAAATTCCGTTTACAAGAACTTGTGATTAAAAATATTTTTTTAAATAAGCCTGAATAAAAAATTGAAGACGCATTTTTATTAATCTTTATCTATTTTTTGTAATTAAGTAATTAAAGTAGATTTGAAATATTTGCTGTTTTAGTTGTGGCAGTCTTCTAAAGGTATTTATGCGCTTATTACATATATCTTACTGATATACTGGGTATAGAAAAGAGTACAAATTAACCAAGACATTGTTTCAGCACAGCTGAATCATTTATTGGCAACCTCTTAGAAATCCTCGGAAACCTCCGAGGAACTTCTTTTGAGTCACAATAGTTTAAATAAACTCTTTTCTTCACTGTTTCTCCTATTTTGATCTATTATCATGATTACTTATTTTCTTCTTTTCCAACAGATAATTAACGTGTTAGTGAAACACTGTTTAACCACTTGAAGTGGACAAAGGGTAAACATTTAGTTTGTCAATGATCCTTCTATTTTTTGTTTCGATCTATTATCATAATTACTTCCTCATTAGAAAGATTAATGTATTAGTAAATGACTTCCATCATTCGCGATATCTACAAGTATTGTAATTCCATCTGACTTAGAGTATCGAATTTGTCTCATCGATCGCAGTATAAGGAAATGTAAAATAAACATTTATCTTATAAAAAAGAAGGATGTAATCAAGCGATTACGCTTGGATTAATCCTAAATTCACAGAAACGCATGGAAGTATTGTTGTCAGGTATATAGGATGTTTCTTCGTATGTCGGTATGAAGAATGTGGAAAGGGGGATGTACTCCAAACTCCGTCGAATATCTTCATGTGTTATTACAATACATACTCTGTGTATGGATTCTATTATAGAATGTTATTTGGTATTCTCGCGAACGAACAATATTATCAAGTATTTTAGTAAATTAGCTAGTAATGATAAATATGGGAAAACAAGATAACGAGAAGACATGTCTTACGCGTTCGTTGCGTTACAAAAGACGAATCTTAAGAAGGCTGCACACGCGCCCGTTTTGTGCGTGCATCGGGTAGTCTTTTTGCGAATTTATATGAGACAAAAGTTTCTCAAATAAAGTTCCTATTCTACACATCGCACGTTTGGAAGCATAAGTCGGAATTTTTCCTTTTTCCTTTGTATCTATATCGTTTTTGTTCGCGCAGTCGTTCAATTAAATATTAATCTAAATTTTACACGCAAAATCTCGGTTAGTCTCATCGCTATTCGCTAATGGCTTCCACTTTGCTGATAAAAGATGGAAATTGGATTCTCAAAAGCGTAATACAAGAGCGAATTTAAAACAGTTTGCAAAGATCTTTTCCATTTCTCCTGTAACTTTTGCTTTCTCATGATTTCTGTCTTCTAAAAATTCTTTCAAATAATCTTCTTCAAAAAATATTTTTTTCATAATTTTTGTTCATGAGAAGCTTCTGTAAGATCTGTTTAATGTTACGTTGCACAGGAAAGCGCGATATCCCCCATGCAATTGCTTCTTGCGCGTACTTCTCGATTCGCAAAAAATATATATAACGACTCGGCTAGAAAACAATTTCATCTCCTACTACTATACTAAATGAAGAAATAGTATTCATCTAGTTTTGGTTTGTTGTTGCTGTTGTTGTTGTTGCGCTTTGAACTGCTTATAGACTTTCTTACTCGGAAGCAACAATTGGCACAGGCCGGGCCTTTTCTTACGCTTTCTGTTCGCTGTCTGATTGTTCTCCTGATCCACCTCATTCTCGTCATCATTCGCAGGTGGTAGCATCTGCTGCTGCTGCTGCTGTTGCTGCTGTTGCCCGTTATATCGAGTTTGACAGACCAGCGTCTCCTGTGGAGTTCGTAGGGCTTCCAATTCGGCTGCGCTGCGATGCAGATCCGAGTCATGGGCGAAAGTACAATTGTGGCCGAAGCGGCAGCGACCCTTCCGATAGTTCCAACAGATCTTGCGACCGTTTATCATCTTCGTGTCGTCCAGCGTGGGCGTCATCTTCACATGTTTTTCCAGGATTGCGCTCTTCGCCCGCTCCGCCTCGACGAATGGATTCAGGAATACCGAAGTCCTCAGTAACGTAGGTGCACTGTTGAAGTCTGGCGTGGGCAATGGAAGCTTTTCTTTGGAAGCTGTTGTTTCAGTTATTCTCACGTGTTCACCATTATCCCTGTTGTTCTGCTCTTTATTATCCTCTTCTTCTTCGTCCTCCTCCCTCTCTGACTCCTCCTTCTCCGCACCCTTAAAGCTAACGGTGAGGCAATATCAGATTACAAAGAACAAGCCGCATTCTGTACGTATATACCGGTTGCTGAACTTAAATGAATGCTTGGCAAAAATGTTTTCTTTTTCAATTTAATATTATTAATAATATTGAGAAACACGTCTAGCCTTGCATTTGCAAGCTCTGTCAAATTCGATGTCTCTTTCGTTTTGTAATTCGACAGGTCCTCGCAAGCCCCACGTCAGACAGAAAAACGGTGTCTGTGGACACCGTGTACTTCGTGTAAGATTAAAACTGGAGCGGAATCATGGGTGAGCGCAAGAAAAGAAAAAGAAACCCAGGAGAGAAGCAATCGTGGGGGGGGGCGGCTTTACGCAACGGCCCAAACTTACGCATTATCCGAGACGTCGTCGTCCGTCTCGCCATCCGAACCGGAGGAAGTCCCGTAATCCGCAACCAAGGAAGCCATAATAACAAAGTGTATCTCAGTCGATTCCTACAAACTAGACGATCCTAACCGTACAACCTAATTAATCTAATCATCGCGCGAGGCCAGATGCTGACCGGGGGCCAACAAACTTTTATTGGCGAATTCGTGACAGCGCTGGTGGCGCCGTCTGACGACACGCCTGCCGTAAACGCGAGCTGAAGATCGATGTGATGTCGGCCATCTTGCCAAGAGCATCGACGCGCGCAAGGCTGCGTTCGAAAACTCTACTCGATGGTAGGCCTGTAATCCGTTCTTATATTTAAGCCCATCGCACATGAAATGCATAGCGTAAAATAAGCATAACATAAGACCGCTAAACCAATGAGCATCCAGCATAAAATCGCCATATTGATTTACATAAGATGCTCATTGGTCCAGCGATCTTATGTTATGCTTATGCAGCCTATGCAATTTCATGTGCGATGGGCTTTAAGACCATCTTAAGTACAATCTTAAGGGTTGGTTTATAATAGCTGTAACCGTAAAAATTGGCCAATCGTAGTCGATTTATACAAAAATTGGCCAATACGAATGGCCAATTTTTACGGTTACGGCTATTATAAACCAACCCTAAGATGTCATAAACCAATCACAGAGCCGTATTAGCGTCTTAAGTCATTACTTAAAACGATCTTAAAATAAAAACGGACTATGAATACCGCCCGTAAAGGAGCGTTTATTAACTAATTATGATAAAGAAATCTCTTCGCTTTTTGTCCTAATTGGTCAATTAAGGCTGCGGTCCAAATTGATGCTTCAAATGCTTTGAGCATTTTTTGATTGGACAATTAATAGAATTCTTTGTTCTGATTGGTTAATTAATCGCTTTGAAACATTGGCCGCGTTTAGCAGACTCAACAGTTGAGTAACGTTACTAGATTTATCTATATTATATCTTCATTTATTATAGGCTGCGTTCGGCGAGCACGCTTTTAGCGCTATGAGCGTGCTCTGTCCTTGTTCAACTTTTAATAGGTGACAAAGACGACGCTGTTAGCGCATAGGACGACGCTGTTAGCGCTAATAGCGTCTCCCCGAACGCAGCCATAGAAAATCTAGTAACGTTGCTCAACTGTTGATTCTACTGAACGCGGCCATTAAGCCGTAATCAGACTAGAGATTGAGATTGAGATTGGATTGGAATTTAACCAATCC
>NJRP01000091.1:394859-430867 GCA_003063835.1 Aphaenogaster floridana | reverse complement strand
GATTATTCTCCTCACATTCGACTGTGATTGGTCAATTTCTTAGGGCTTAAAGCTTACTACACCTATTGTAGACCCAGTCTAATAAATGAAGATATAATATAGATAAATCTAGTAACGTTGCTCAACTGTTGAGTCTGCTGAACGCAGCCAATGAAGATATAATATAGATAAATCTAGTAACGTTGCTCAACTGTTGAGTCTGCTGAACGCGGCCATTGATCGGAGTTTAGTCGCGTCCGAAGGTTTGTTCGCGTCGCCATGCCCCAACATGCTCCTACTGGCTGCGTTCCGTTTCACGCATATGCGCGCATTTATCTATAGTTCATGTCACGTAATCTGTAAAAAATGCGCGCATATGCGTGAAACGGAACGCAACCACTCACTCCAATGCACTCTAATTGGTTGGCGTCACCGGAATGACCGGAATCAACGTATTGAAGTGAATAGGAGCATGTTGGAGCAGGTGACGCGAACAAACCTCGAGTTTGATCGTGCACGGAAACTCAAGATTCGACCGATCCGGCGCGTAGAATCTGCCCGCCAGTATCGTCCCAATTGGTCGAGCGTCGAGATCGACCGTATCTCGATTGGCGTCGGCGAGGACGCGCGACTTCACGGCCCGACGTCGCTTCCGCGTTTCTTCCAGCAGAGGGCAGGTCGGCTCGACGTTTTCCGACGCGGGCATTCCGCTCGTCGTCTCTCCCTCTTGCCGTGGATCCGTCTCGCCGCAAGTCGTCCACCGATATAAGTGCGATTGTGATTATTTTCTATCTTCCCGATCTTCCCACGTATCGTAGACGCGACGAGTGCGCGAAACGCGGCGTAAAACAATGGCTGATCAGCAAGAGAGCAAGGACTTCAGTGAGGACGTGGCGGAGCAAAATTTCGAGAAGAACGGCGAGGCCGAGAGCGGCGGCGGCGGCGGGGACGCCGTGGAGAATGGCCAGGACTCGCAGGAGGACAGGTAAGGCTCTCTCCGTCAACGTTTTACCCAGCCCCACGGGGTGCCCCGGGCACGGCACGGCACGGCACCGCACGCCGCGAGATCGGGCGCGTTTCGCAGCGCCCACCGCGTCCCCTGCGTCCCGGCGATGGCGTCGGCATTTCGTGCCGCGACCGCGTCCCGCCGCGGCGTCTTTCCCGCGAAATCGCGTCGGCGTCCCCACGGCGGTGGGTCGCGCTCGCTTCCGACACGGGCCGGACAAGATGGCGATGGGCCGCCGACTCGGGGGCGAGAACGTAATCCGCGCGCATCGGCGGCGCATCGGCCGCCGATCGCCCGCCCGCGCGACCGTCTAGCGTCACCCGGCCGCGACGCACTCGTCGGTGCGTCTCATTTTCGTTCCCCAGCGCCGCCGAGCGCGCGGAGTTACGTTGTTGTTGTATCTCGTACGCGGTCCCCTGTTTTTTTTCTTTCTTCTCTTTCTCTTTCTTATCTCTTTTACGCCGCTCGTAGCTGGGAGGCTGTCGTTCGGCGTCGCGCGTACTCGGCACGTTGTTCCCACGCTCGCGTTCGATTTTTTGCCGCTTTGTTTCTATCACCCCCCCCCCCTTCCTCTCCCCCTACGCGCTAACGCCGTTCATGCTCCGTCGTTTACGAGCGCAGAGAGTACGCGGGACACGACGAATCTCTGACGTCACTTTGCAGCTCCGTTTATCCATCCTATTATCGCAAGAATGTTTACGAGTTAGATTATTTTCGTGTACAGAGATATAAACAAATGTGAATTGTATATTTGAAGAATTTTCCTGCGTCCTACCCAATACCAATGCACTCGTAGTAAATCTGTTTGAGATATACATAATCTTTTTTTATATTGCTCGTTATTATACAAATAAAATAAGGTAAATATATAATTATGCTCATTACTATACTGTGATTACAATTACACATGTGTTGTTTATTATTATGAGGTATGTGTCCATCTGTTTTTTCAAGCTTTCTAACTTTTTTGTAAATTTCTTTCTGTTCTCACTCAGCCGATTAACTCTCTTCTAGTCCTATAATTAATGGAGGGCGGTCACAATTTCATCATTGATAAAGTTTGTATGTATATTGTAGATCTATTAAGTATATTCTATAAGAATAACATTTGTATTGTATTTCTATTTTTTTTTTATAGAATGTAATTTTGAAATCCACGTTTGATCAGTTACGAGTCATCTTTCCTTATTCACAGTACAGTTTACGGTCAAATTCAGATTAGTCAATTGCTCGAAACGATTGACACAAATCCGCCTAACGCTTGTCTGGGATCTCTGAATTGAACTGTGAGACTTCGTGAATGAACTTTGGGGTCGGAAATTATTGTGAACGATCGAGCATCGAGTTCTCAAGTCCATCACGTTACGTCACGACACGAAAATGCTGGAGTCAGAGTCGAGTTAAATGTTACTTGAGATCAAAATATATGTGTGTCGCAGCGACACATACTTGCCTGCTGGATAATACAGAGTAGAGTAATTTCCGCTGATTCGAGTGTGATATTTGGATTATTTGGGCATGAACAAATGCACAGAGACAATAGGGCCAATGCAAACATCTCCAATAGGCTCCGGAACGCCATTAACGCAGTTTCTGTGACTTGGTCTGCAGGTGGCAAACGTCCCAGTGCGATTATGGCGGGCTGCTTGCAACCGGCTAACTGTGACCTGACCTGACAACAGATACCGGCGAGAGACTGGTACCCATGGTATTTATCATCAGCAATAGATGATATGAAAACGACATATATATCGATAAACAAGTATATAAGTACAGACTTAACATCGCCGGAAAAAAAAAAGTTAAGGAAAAGATAGAAAAACAGCAAAGTGTATACATATTGCAGCTTGTTATTTGAATGAAAAAAGTATGAAGACTCGAGACAAGTCGTATGTAACGTAAGCCTTCTTGACGAACTGTAAGATAAAATATCTATATATGTATGCGTACGAGTGTCCGATGTAATGCACAATAATGTTGTTTAAAAAGAAGTAAAATAAAAAAAGCAAAGAATGAGAGAGATAAGAACAGAAAAGCAAAATCATGCAGTGACCAAATGTTAATCTGTTGTAATGTGGAAATTAATTTTTAGCTTTCCAATATAGAGTTGCAGTCGATCTACCACATGCCACTAATTTGGGCCAATTAATAATCGGGATTTGTGATTTAGAGAAGTTATTTGTATTTTCTTTAGGGGCAGCCGTATGTCAACTGGAGTTATGTGTAGCTTATTTGGATCATCACTGTAACAGTACTTTGCTTTCTTTGATGCGTTTTTTTTTCTACTACACTCACACACATACACACATATACATACTTATGCATATGTACTTTTTTTTTTCTAAAACTTTTCCTTTAATATTTTTCACGAAACTTGTTATATATGGTGTTCAAATCGAGTTGACCTGTGTGGTGCACAAAGCCGCTGTCTCTACGTAACTTCAATTTTACTACGCTAACGCGTAGCAACTGCGTATGTAATTTGTACAATAACATACATTTAACTTTAAAGTTCATTTGTTCTAGGGATATGGTATCTTTGTAACTTTACTTCTTACTGTCAGTATAACAATCTTGTTTAGTCTCACACGCAAGGAACGTGTTTATTTTTCCAAATCTATATGTAGGACAACACCTACATTGTGTGTGTCGCTGCAATTGGAATTCCTATTTCCTGCAATTGGAAATATGAGCGGTTGTCGTGCTTGTATAAATATAAATACAACAAAATTTTTTGCAGTGCCTTTTCCAGATAGCATCATGGATCATCAATTGCACTCTGTTAAATTGTAGTACGACCTTAATTTGCACAGGGATGACATTAAATCGACATTAAATTCTTAGAAGCAATTAATTTAATTAATTTAGTATCTACAAAAATCTTTGTTCTTTCTTGGTAAAATAAATTAGTTCCATTGCTTTGCAGGTTGACCGGAAGTAATCAGGACTCTATGATTGATAGGCACATTTAATTTCTATTTCTCTCTTTCGTTTATCTTTTAACATTGTGTGCCTATCAAATTTCAATTGAAATAATAATACCGCAATAATCGTAGCACCGCAATAGCGGAAAGTTAGGGCGGCAAACACGTTGTTCTCCATTACATTTACTTAAAAATTTTATTTTTGTTTATTGTTTACAGAAAATTATTTGTCGGTGGCTTGAGCTGGGAAACTACTGATAGTGAGTACTCTTATTTTTAATAATTTGCAATCGTCAATAAGTTGCATCATAAAATTCGTCATGGATTTTCATTTCAATTTATTTCGTGCGTTTCAGAGGAATTAAGAGAACATTTTAGCACATATGGCGACATTGAGAGTATTAATGTCAAAACAGATCCCAATACGGGAAGATCGAGAGGTTTTGCCTTCATTGTTTTCGCCAAGGCTGAAGCTCTCGATAAGGTAATTTAGTATTATTTTTTTTAAATCGGTAATCATTAAAATGAAAAATTTCAAATATCACAAATAATATATGTATAATTTATTGTTCCCGAAATTAATCGAGATCTAATGATTTCTTACAGATTATGTCAGCCGGAGATCATGTCATCAACAACAAAAAAGTCGATCCTAAAAAAGCGAAAGCTAGACACGGAAAAATCTTCGTCGGTGGTCTTTCGACGGAGCTGTCCGATGACGATATCAAGAACTTCTTTTCACAATTTGGAAATGTAAATATTTTTTACTTAGAAGCGAATACAAGATATAAGTCGAAAGAAAACTGGATTATTGCGCATTTCTTTTTCAGATTGTCGAGGTAGAGATGCCGTTTGATAAGACAAAGAACCAAAGGAAAGGTTTCTGCTTTATTACGTTTGAATCCGAGCAAGTTGTCAACGAACTTCTTAAGACACCAAAACAGACCATCAATGGAAAAGCTGTAAGTTTTATCGGTCTTTTATCTAACAACGAGAATAATTATGAAATTTATAATTCAACCTACAATTCAGAAGTCAACAAATGTGCAGTTTTTCTGATCGATTTTGATCTCTTGTTTAACAGGTGGATGTAAAGAAGGCAACGCCTAAATTGGATGGCATGGGTGGAATGCGCGGCGGAATGATGGGCCGAGGTAGAGGGGCCCGTGGCGGTCGGGGTCGTGGATTCGGAGGACAAGGTGGTTGGGGACAGGGCTACGGAGGCGGTTACGGCGGTGGCTACGGCCAAGGCGGCTACGGCGGTGGGTACGACGGTTACGGTGGATACGATTACTACGGCGGCGGTTACGGCGGTTACGGTGGTTATGATTACAGCGGATATGGTGGTGATTATCCTTTGTTCTTTATCATACAGATACAGTAAATATCGAATTTGAACTTCAGTAATGTCCCAGGGAGAGGTACTTTCTGTCATGAAATGGTCAGTATCCTGGCGATCTTCGGAGAGTAGTATCTTTGCATCGTTTTCGGACTAGACTCTCGCTGTCCAAATTGACCCTTTTGCTCAGTCGCAATGTTTACTTTATATTTTAAAAATTTCAATGCATTGAAATCTCGATGGTACGTGCGGATACTGACTCCATTGTACCATGTGTTTCATGAAACGCAGATGGCTATGGCTATGGCGGTGGTAATTACGAAGGTGGCTACGCGGGCGGTCGCGGTGGTGTACGCGGTAAAGGTACGCATTACAGCGTTCCTTGATATACTTTACTACCCATCATTTTGTATTTTGCTCTCTCTTTCTCTCTTTTATATTTAGCTTTGCCACCGCTAGAATTGTGCACCCATCCTTGTAACCCTTTGACCGCAACGAGAGCAATTTAACCTCCCGACTTACAGTCTGATAAATGTAATCTCATCATAAATTTCGATTAATTTTGACTGTAGAAGCATCGATATACTCGTCAAAAGGGAATTTTATTTAATTTGTCTTGCTTTTGTCATTTTTGCTTACAAATTCATGTTGCTTAATTATTGTAATAACAAAAAGAAACATGGGAAGAATTACTAGAATTCCAGAGAGATGCGTATAAAAGGAAGGGTATGGATTCGAGTAGTATGCAGCTTACTACCTTAGCCTGTAGCCTCTTTGTTCTTACATTTATTGTCAGTAGTGATATCTTCTTTCGTAGTACCTGGTTGTTGTTAGTAGTATAGTGTATTCTTATCGAGATGTGCGTGCGTGCGTTACGTCGTAAGACTTGATCTGTTCTGCGTTATTAACTTGTGTAATTATAATTGTATAATTGTAGACTTGCGTCATGAAAGTAGATGAACTAATAGTACGGTATGTCGGCATTGTTTCAGGTGGCTCAGGCTATGGCGGCAAGCAAAGAGGAGGTGGTGGTCGCCAAAATCAGAGGCACCAGCCGTACTAACGAAAATCCTCATTCGCGAGCGCAGTGCAATTCGCGTTGTAACCGCTGGTGAGTTGCCGCACAATTGGAATTTGGTGTTCTCGCGTCGTTGCTTTACGAAATTATAGCGGCAATCTCTCTCTATCAATGTTGTTTCGCTTGTTCGTTTATATTATCATCATCGGTATCTATTATTTTTGTAGAAATGCAATGTTAATTTAAGTCAGTGTCTTAGTTTCTTTTTTGTTAATTCATTTTCGTAACAACCATCGACAAATACATTTTACAATATAATTTGTAAATTACAAATACACACACGTATACATACACAACGTGGTCTACTTAACTTTTTTTCACAGGTACTCTTCCTCACTACTACCGATCTCTTCATTCGTCCAATCATCATTCCATTAAGCCGCGCCCCTCCTAGCAAGAATTTCGACAATTTTTCAACAATGTGGACAATGCTGCTACGAAATCGATCACCGAAAACCACGAGACGGATACAGCAGTAGTGATTTCATTTTGTATTTAACTCCGATTAATTATTCCGCGTCTATATGCTTTCCTTTCTGCCGTTTGTAGTGCGAGCTTGTGTCGTTTTTCTCCTTTTTAATAGTGCGTTCACGGTAGAAAAGCAAGCATATAAAACCAGCGACAGATTTTTGAATGTAATACCGAACAAAGCAGTGAAGTATCCAACAGTATAACAATCTTGCAAAAAAGTAACGTTGCCGTATGATAGATAATGGAATAAGAATAGTTGTATAAAGATACAATGTAAGCACGATAACACGTGCCTCGTCAGAAAAATGCGTCGTTATTGAGGAATTGCGCATCCAGTATTATTCCCATTAATATAAACCCTTGTCCCGTTATATTTAAAGATCATACAACGCTCCGATGATATACCACTTCATTGGCGATTTACTTGTCAAACGATACCTGCAGTATTTTATTAACATGAAGTATTCAACAGTATAACAATCTTGCAATTGATTTTTCGTTATTTGGCACGTGAAAAGAACAATTAAATTAGCGAATTTTTTTGGATATTAAGTTTGAAAATTTGGCATTTGGGACGGTATTCATAATCCGTTCTTGTTTCAAAACTGTATTAAGTAATGTAAGATACTAATGCGGTACTGTGATTGGTTTATGACATTTTAAATATGTACTTAAGACGGTCTTAGGCTGCGGTCCTCTTGATGCTACGAATGCTTTGAAGCATTCTTTGATTGGTCGGTTAATAGAATTCTTTATTCTGATTGGTCAATTGAACGCTTTGAAGCATTTGTAACATTAAATGGACCGCAGCCTTAAATATAAGACTATGAATACGGCCCTTGGTCTTCTATTTAAATTATTTTAGAATTCATTTTTCATCGTTTTTGTTGCGAATATATTTCCAGTCAAAATCCCGTGCGAAGCAAAAGGACCTCCAAGTCTCGCTATGGCCTCCCGACTTTTGTTCCAAGTTATTTGCCTAGTTTACATCGAGCACTTGATACGCGTATCAAATAATAAATAACTAGTAAATTAGTTTCACCAATCATTGGCTGTTCAGCTCAAATGCACTTGATACGTGTATCAATTGCTCGGTGTAAACTATAGGCAATTCATTATATATTATATATCATTTGAAATTAATCGTTAAATTTATCGTGCTCGGACGCGCGCGGATTGGTCGCTCGCCGAAGGTATCCCTGATTTCCCGACGGAAGTCCCTAGCGACTTTGGGGATTCGCCGTCGGCGGACCAATCCGACGCGCGATCGCGAGTCTCGCGGCGGTGTGGGGCAGGCAGAAAGGTTACGCGCGGTGCGGTTGGCAGCCCTGTTCTCGGAGTAAGCCGAGTAGCGCGAAGCGAGTAGCGGAACGCGGACGACGCGGTGTAAACTGAGCGAAGGTTCGGAGTGTGGTGTACGTTGGCAAGTACCTCGTTTCTCGCGCGTGGCCGATGATCATCGGTGCGAGCGAGTAAATCGGTCGGCACGTATCCGTCGACGCGCGTCCAGCGAGACGGCCGCTCCGCGCGCCTGTGATATGCCAATAATTAGCGTTTGCGGACCCGCGAACGGAGGTGCTGCGGTACTAGAAGCAACCGACGCCGAGCAGCGAGCGACGCACTCTCGAGGGCGCCGAGGCGCGTTCACTGAAGGTACGCAACGTACGCCGCCCGGTCGCCCGCACTGGGTCCGCGGACACGCAGCCCGCGACGACCCTCCGCATGATACGGGGGGCGGAGGAGGAGGACAGGTGTCCCCGTCCCGAAACAAACGGCGTCGTGAAACGTCCCCGCGAAACCGCGCCAATTAGATGACGGCCCTTTCCCGCCATATTTTTCAAAGCTCCCTGCAACGTGGACGCCTGCACCTGCGGTAACAGCTTCGCTCCCAGGAGGGAGAGCGCTCCCCCGGAGCTAGACGTTCTTGTCTAGATCGGATCTCAAATCAAAATCTTCGACAGTTAGATGCGGATAGAGCTTGTGACAGTTAAATTTGATTGCTCGCTCGAGAATAGTTTTATAAGTGCAGGGGCCCTATTCTTGATTCGTTTTCATGAAACTCGCATGCGAAACTCAATGCTTTTCAAATAGGAAGTCGCATACGAAAATCATTAGGGCAGACTTGAGAATAGGGCCCCAAAGCTGTTTACAATACACTGGGTGCGTTTCACTTGGCGCTCACACGCTCTTGGAATCATTTCATCCTTGTTGTTTATCAAATGATAAACAAGGACAAATGATGCTCGCGAGCGTGTGAACGCCAAGTGGAACGCACCCTTTGTATTCTAGTTTCTCGCAGCAGGAGTTTGCCTGTATAGATTTCCATGCGTGTAACGTCTATTTTATTGATCCATAGATATCTAAAATTACATTGTACCAAAATGAGTACGGCCATGGAAAACGGGGCCGGCGGCGGCAAGTCGGCCAAGCAGAAAACCATTGAAGGCATCTATCAAAAGAAATCGCAGTTGGAACACATCCTGCTGCGTCCTGATACCTACATCGGGTCTGTAGAGCCAATGACAGAAATGATGTGGGTCTTCGACAAGGAGAAGGAGATGATGGTGCAGAAGGATATAAAATTCGTTCCTGGATTGTATAAAATTTTTGATGAGATCCTGGTAAACGCTGCCGATAACAAACAACGTGATCCTAAGATGGACATGATCAAGATTGATATCGACTCGTGAGTCATCTTAAGAAACACATTTCTCAAAATACTTAAAAAATTAGCATAAATTATGTCGTTAAATAAATACTATATTATTATAGGGAGAACAACACCATTTCTGTATGGAACAATGGCAAAGGCATTCCTGTAGTAATACATAAAGAGGAGAACATGTATGTACCTACCATGATATTTGGTCACCTCCTGACGTCGTCGAATTACGATGATGAAGAGGAGAAAGTGACCGGTGGTAGAAATGGTTACGGTGCCAAGCTGTGTAACATTTTTAGTCATCGTTTTACTGTTGAGACCGCTACAAAGGAATACAAGAAATGCTTAAAACAGGTGAGTGCAAACACGATATCTCAATCTCTAGATCTATCGCTATATATATATAAATATATATAAAACTTTCTCCTCTTTTACAGACGTGGGGCAATAATATGGGAAAAGCTAGCGAGCCTAGAATTAAAGAATACTTTGGAGACGATTTCACGAAGGTCACATTTTCACCGGACTTGACAAAGTTCAAGATGCAATCTCTCGATGAAGATATTGTATCTTTAATGTCTCGAAGAGCGTACGACGTAGCTGCCTCTTCGAAGGGCGTCAAGGTTTATCTGAACGGAAGCCGTGTACCAGTAAAGAATTTTAAGGATTACGTTGATTTTTATATCAAGGGAAAAGTAGACGACGTCGGTAACCCGTTGAAAGTTGTGTATGAGAATTGTGGACCTCGTTGGGAAGTGGCTCTCACTTTGTCTGATAAAGGATATCAGCAAATGTCCTTTGTAAATAGTATCGCAACAACAAAAGTAAGATGAGCAGCTATATGCAGTAATTTCTTATGAAGTGTAAAATTGCTCTAAATATTTAAATTCACTAAATATTGACAGGGTGGCAGACACGTCGATCATGTGACGGAGTTAATAGTCAAACAATTGATTGAAACGTTAAAGAAGAAAAATAAAGGTGGTGTGGCCATTAAGCCATTTCAAATTAAGAATCATATGTGGATCTTTGTTAATTGTCTCATCAACAATCCCGCCTTTGACTCGCAAACTAAGGAGAATATGACTCTACAGCCAAAAAGCTTCGGTTCTAAGTGCATACTAACTGATAAGTTTATCACCTCGGTAAGTGTAAACATTTGTATCAACGGTTCGTCGCTTTATACGCATTTGATTATTTCTTTCAATGCGATTGCAGATTGCGAAAATCGGTGTCGTGGAAGCAGTGTTATCCTGGGCGAAATTTAAAGCTGACAGTCAGCTTGAAAAATTAGGCCCCAAATCAAAACAAAGAAAGCTTCACGGTATACCCAAGTTAGAGGATGCCAATGATGCAGGAACTGCGAAATCATTGGAATGCACACTCATATTGACTGAGGGAGACTCAGCCAAAACAATGGCTGTGTCCGGTATAGCTTCTATAGGCAGAGACAAATATGGCATATTTCCATTGAGAGGTGAATTTGTTTTACTAAAAAAAAGGATAAATTTTAATGCTATAATAATACTAATCGATATATGATCGCAGGTAAAATGTTAAACGTACGGGAGGCTACCCATAAGCAGATCTTGGAAAATGCTGAAATCAACAATTTGATAAAAATCCTTGGTCTTCAATATAAGAAGAAATACGAGACTCGAGACGATTTGAAGACATTGCGCTATGGAAAGATGATGATCATGACTGATCAGGATCAGGTTAAATTTTTCACTCGGACGATATCACGTGTATATATACATTTATCAAATATTTACAATTACATTTGGATTTGTTTAGGACGGTTCACATATCAAAGGTCTATTGATCAATTTTATCCATCACAATTGGCCGTCATTGTTGAAGCTGAACTTTGTCGAAGAATTTATTACGCCTATCGTGAAAGCCACTAAGGGCAGTCAAGTCTTGTCTTTCTTCTCTCTACCAGAATTTGAAATGTGGAAGAAGGAAACGGAGAACTTTCACACATATAAAATCAAATACTACAAAGGTGTTTACTCAAAAATCTGTATCGTCTGTTATGTCATTAACTATCGTATATACAAGACTCATCTAACAAGATGTTTTTTTTGGGTTTACACAGGTTTGGGTACTTCTACCGCCAAGGAGGCGAAGGAGTACTTCGAGAATATGACCAGACATAGAATACGCTTCCGATACGACGGCGAACAGGACGATCAGAATATCATCATGGCGTTCAGCAAAAAATGCGTCGATCAGCGTAAAGACTGGCTGATGAACCACATGAATGAAACGAAGAGGCGAAAGGAGATTGGCCTCGGCGAGCGTTATCTCTACGAGAAGGACACGCGTACCGTTTCTTTCTCAGACTTCATCAACGTCGAACTGGTGCTATACAGCAACTATGATAACGTGAGATCCATCCCGAACATGATGGACGGCTTTAAACCGGGCCAGAGAAAAGTAATATTCACCTGTTTGAAACGTAATGACAAACGCGAGGTAAAAGTCGCGCAATTAGCGGGATCGGTCGCTGAGCATTCGGCTTACCATCACGGTGAGACGTCCTTGATGGCGACCATAATTAATCTCGCGCAGAATTTCGTCGGCAGCAACAACATTAATCTGCTGCAGCCCAACGGTCAATTCGGTACAAGACTTGCCGGCGGAAAGGATGCCGCCAGTCCGAGATACATTTTCACGATGCTCAGGTATTTATCATTATTATAATATAGATATTCGCAGAAAAAGAAATTGTATGTATTTCTACACACTTGTCTCTTTTTTTATAGTCCTTTGGCAAGGTATATATTTCACAAACATGACGATGCTCTACTGAGACACGAATATGACGACAATCAAAGAATTGAACCTGTCTACTACATACCTGTTATTCCTATGGTATTAGTGAACGGTGCAGATGGCATCGGTACCGGGTGGATGACGAAGATACCGAACTACAATCCTCGAGAGATAATCGAGAATCTACATAGGATGATGGATGGTGCGGACCCGAAACCAATGGTATTAAATTACCTCGAAAGTTAATTTATAGATGTTTTATATTTAACAGTTATACAGAATGTTCAAGATACTGAGATATTTATTATCATCTTAAAAATTTCATTGCATAATTGCAATTTTTGTTTAGATACCGTATTACAAAAATTTCAAAGGTGTCGTGGAGAGCTGTGGAGATTATCGTTATGTTATAAGCGGAGAGATATCGGTGATTGGACCCGATAAGGTAGAGATCACTGAACTTCCTATTGGTACGTGGACACAAACTTATAAGGAAACTGTGCTAGAACCTATGTTACATGGAACTGATAAAACACCGGCTATCATTACGTAAGTATTATAAATGATTAAGTGATGAGAAAATTTATGGAAATTTTCTGTCACTTTTTCAAGAATATTTATTTTATTATAGGGATTACAAAGAGTACAACACAGACACGGCTGTACACTTCATAGTAATGATGAATCGTGACAAATTACTGGAACTAGAAAGAGACGGTCTTCATAAAGCCTTCAAACTTCAAACAACGACGACTATAACGTCTATGGTAAGATATCAGAAATACTGACACTCGCAAATGAAACAGAAATTCGTCAACAAAATATCTTTTTGTGCAGTGTGCATTTGACGAAAATCAATGCTTGAACAAGTATGACAACGTGATACAGATATTGAAAGGATTTTATAAGGTACGATTGGATTCGTATCATAAGAGAAAGGATTATTTGGAAGGAGCTCTGCAAGCGGAAGCGGCGAAGCTGTCAAATCAGGCGCGCTTCATCCTCGAAAAATGCGAAGGCACTCTAGTAGTAGAAAATAAGAAAAAGAAGGACATGATAGCGGAATTAGTTAGACGTAATTACGAGTCTGATCCGCTAGTAGCTTGGAAACTGTCGCAGAATAGAGAGCAAGTGCTGGTAAGTAGATTTTTGCATGGAAATTGCCTGCAAATGCCAAAAAATCTTAGTTATTTATTGAAATTCATCTATTCTGCTACGTTAGGAGGATCAAGTAAGTTAATATAGGAAAGAACAGTATGTAAAACTTCCAATGTAGACGTTGTAACACGAAGGTCTTTTAACAAACATAACCATTTTCCAATGGATAAATCTTTAACAGAAACTCTTTGCTATTTAACAAAAGTAAGCAGAGAACTTTCAGTTAAATATAGAGCTTTTTGGATTTTGGTTGTTTTTGTGAAAAGCCTTTTCATCACGTCGACAAATATGTGTAGCTTTACCAATAATTCTCATTGTCGCAAATAAATAGGAGGAAGCTGTAGAAAACGAAGAAGAGAGCGCTCCGACCGCGGACGCGATGGAGAAGGAAAATTTCGACTATCTTCTCGGAATGACGATGTGGAGCCTGACAAAGGAAAGGAAGGATGAATTGTTGCGTCAACGGGACGAGAAGATAGCGGAGCTGAAGAGATTGCAACTACGCACGCCGATCTCTTTATGGAAAGAAGATCTGGACAATCTATTAACTGAATTAAATAAGGTAAGATTTGCTTCAAAAGAAAATTAACTTCATTTATTTCTAATTGTCTTGCTTCACATAGTTTGAAGAGAAGGAGCACAAGGAACAGAAGAAATCGAAACAAACTGAGAAAAAACCGCCCTCGAGGTTCTACAAGATGGAAGACACTCGTCGCATAGTTCCTATCATCGACGGTGAACTGAAGAAAAAGATCGAAAAGGCCGATATTGTGTCGAAGGATAAGAAAGAAGGCATAAAGAAGCCGAGAGTAAGTCTATTATGTGTTATACTATGCGTTATACTTATTTATTTGTGTACTTATGTCATTATCATATTATTAAAAATTTTTGTATCAGGTAAAGAAAGAGCAAATCTCCATGGAGGAGAAAGACGAGTTCGATACGTTAGTAGATTCTAATACTAAGCCCCTCGAACACAGACTTGGAAATTCTCCTGAAAAGATGGAAAAGAAAACAGCTACAAAGAAAGGTTGGTAAATTTTAATTCATAAATTATATTTTACAGCGGATATTTTAATGACGAACTTATTTGCTCTCGTAAACAGGATTGAAGCAAACAACGTTACAATTTAAGCCAATCAAGAAAGGAGCCAAAAAGAAGGATAAGGACTCGGATGATAGTGATGACATTGATTTTGGTAGCATTTCGCCACTTCCGCAACCACGGTCATCTCGTAGAGCCGCCGCAGGTATCAGTCTCTTGATTTTTCTTTCGAGCCAAAAGATTATTAAAATAGATTATATTGTATTTTACTCTCCGAAATCTTGCTTCCACTATTTGTTAAATCTGTTTAAATAATAGTCAAGAAGAATTACAATATGAGCAGCGACGATTCGGATGACAGTCACGAAATGTTCAATCGCTCTTCCGATTCAGAACAAACGTACGTATAATTGCTATATATCATATTGACTTGCTCTCAGCTATTTTTTATCACATATCTTCTCTAGATCCAAGAAGAAAGAGTCTATTATGGCGCTAAGCGATTCCGACGACAACATTAAACCGAGCAAGAAATTGCCCCAACAGACACGTAAGGACATAATATATACTTAAATTAGTCAACACAATTATACACGTTACAGAATATATTAGATATTTATTTATTTCTACAGTGACTTCAGAGGAACTTTTCGATTCGTTAGTCGGTAATTCTCCTGAGAAGCAACCTTCACCTGAAAAGAAACCTTTAATAATATCCTCATCCGGGGAAGATTCGCCTATAAAGTTTACGCCGCCTAAAAAGGGTAATTGGCGTTTAATTAAGTCGTAAGGTTAAATAAAATAACTATTTCATAATCGTTTATCTTGCATTTACAGCACCTGCCAAGAAGAAGACTGAGAATGGTGGTGGTAAAGGAATGAAGAGGCAAAAGAAGAAACAAAAATCATCCGAAGACTCTGACACAGATGACATATTTTCCGCTAAACAAAGTCATGTAAGTACGACATTTTGGTGTCGATATATTTGTTCGTATAATATTTAGGATTTAATAATTATTGTGAGAATTTTGATTGATCTAATTTTCTTTTTGCAGACAAAGAAGAAAAAGAAGAAATCAGATTCTGATGAAGATGTGGCAACGGATGATTCGCCGCCGCCGCGGAAGACTGCCGGTAGAGCTCGGAAGCCTGTATCTTACGCGTTAAAGTCAGACGACAGCGATGACTCTGATTGAACATTGTCGTGCACTTCGAAAAATGCCAGAGACGATATAGTCGACTGAAGTAGTTAGTGTGGATCTGGAGGCAAGACGAAACTCACGCATCGTTGTGAAAAGACGTTGCACAAGTTTATTTGGAAAATTTCGGAGATTTCGTCCCCACCGATCGTTGGTCGTGACATTAGTAATAATTTTATGTGGGGTACTTCATACAGGATCTGCCAGAATGTGGAATGTGTTCCTCAAATAATTTTAAAAGCAGAAATAATTTGGAATATATAAGAATTTGTATTTCTGCTTTATTTGAGTAATATTCGAAGATTTTCTCGAGCAACGCAATCGCTTGCTCGACCTCTGGCACGTTCTTCCTGAAACGCTCCGTACAATCTTGTACATAATTTTGCTCTATGCATGATGTTGCGAACGAGTGAAATTTCGTGAAATTAAAACACTGTAGACAGTGTTGCAGGACGTACCGAGTGTGCCCAGAATACTCACACAAATCTCATCGCGTGATTGAAGTCTCCTCGAAAAAAATTTCTTGGTTTTTTTTATCGCGGATTGTGTATTGTGTTATTTGTGATATCGATATTTAATTTCAACGTGTTCGATTTAGACGTTAGTGTTTACTTTCTTTTTCAAAAGCTCGAGGAGATTACGTGGCACGCTCCTGTCTTGTAAAGAGAATGTCTGGCGCCGCCTACGTTAGATAGATTAATTAGTACCGCGCAAAATGAAGGAACACTTCTCCAGATCTCAAATTATCGCACAACCGTTATATTATTTTCCTCGCTGTCGGAATTTCATTTTATTTTTATGATTTGACTTGATCAAACTTTAGAAAGAAAAGAAAGCAGAAAAGAGAGAAAGAGACATATACCGATCCCGGAAAATAAAACGTTTTATAGAAAATGAAAAGAAAGAAAATATGAAATATACACAATTTTTAAATATATTTTTACATACGTCACAATATGGATTTTTTTTTCAGGTTGTCTAGAGACTAAAGAAATTATACAGCGGTGTAACTAACTAACTATTATACATATATACATAGAACGGATCTTAGAATTATGCGGCGCTCAATATCGGTTAAGCGAAGCTGTCGGACGTTTTACTTTTAGCTTTATACTGACCACACGTAGAATAAAGTAAGTTTACTTCGTGCTCGTGTCTCATTGTAGGTAACAAAGAAGTAGACTTTAAAATGCTGAGCGAGAATCAGACTCGGCGTGACCGGACAACTGAGAGAGTCACAATTGTAACTGCAGTCAGGAAAAAGATCGTAATGGAAGTTAATACGAATCAAAAACTTTGATCGGTTCCCCTTCATAATTGTATGCTCCTCCTCCTCTCTCTTCTCTCGTATAAATATCTTTATTTTATTTTCCATATCCACATGCGAGATCGAGAAAACCTAATTAACTTCGAGGCGTATTGGTGTTCATTAAATTCGACATCTCGTGACTACAATTATACTAGTTCTGTGTACGCGTACTTGTTCACCCGTAGGATAAGATTAAAGAGAATTATTGTTGTGGTTGTAATTGGCGCGACAATTTTACACCTGCTATTAAACGAATATCTCGATACAGAGACCAGTCGATTAGCCCTCGGCCAGGCGCGCGCGTTCTCAGCCTAATCAATACTTCATGTATCGGCGATTTTCATTTTTATATAATTCCATATACTAAATACGTATATATATATATATATAAATAAAATGTTTTAACTTTTTAGATATTCGGTAATTCATTGGTCAACAAATCGTTCGCCAAAACGAAAATGACGGAAGAGAAACGAAAAGCGGGGATAATGCGTACCGCGAGAGATGCGCGTAATTTATGTTTAATTAATAAGTTTACTAACTTTAAATTATACACAAATACGTAAATTTATTGCTATAACATTTCATACACCATCCTCGACGCAATTCCTGTTTCTTTCCCCTCTTTTTTTCTTTTATCATGAGGAAGATCGTGACTATGCCGACATGCAGGAACGATTGAAAAAAAAAGAATAGTACTCATTATTACGGATGATATTTAACAGTGTGTAGGTCACGGTAATATCTTACAGTCGATGGGAAGGTATCTCTCTCTAGTTGTGCTCAGTGAAAAAAGTTGATAAAAAAATTCTTTTGCCTCTCCCCGTTCTCGTCCTATTTTATATGCACGTGATTTCGCGTTCGATTACGTTTCCAGAGAATTATATAGATATGTACAAAATGTCGAATATCCTTCCTGCCGCAAAAAGTATACGAACCCTGTACATGGGCGCCCATGAGGACGGGAGGGGCAAGGAGGGGTATGTGCCACCCTGGATCTTAATTTTTTCATTTTAAAATAATTTTATGATTGACAACTAGATAATTTTTGTTTGAAATTAAAATATACAATTAAAAATAAAAATCTGGATATATATATTTTTTAATATTCGAAAATATTAAATAACGTTCGTTTTTGGCAGAGCCTTACAAAAATGGTACCCCTAATGTCCATTTCCAACAATGTAGATTAACTTTAATCTCGGTTTAATTTATTCTATCTCTCTAATGGCCATTTCTACCAATGCAGATTAACTTTAATTTCAGTTTAACTTACTCTTTATCTTTTTCTAATTCTTAGAACTAGAAAAAGATGAAGAGTGAATTAAACTGAGATTAAAGTTAATCTGCATTGGTAGAAATGGCCATAATTCTTATGTCCATTTCTACCAATGTAGCTTAACTGCAATTTCGGTTTAACTTAATCTGTATCTTTTTCTAATTCTTAAAACTAGAAAAAGATAAAGGGTAAGTTAAACCGAGATTAAAGTTAATCTACATTGGTGGAAATGGACGTAAGTATATTTATACTCTGCCCTCCCTTGAAAAAAGTTGTAAGGGCGCCCATGACCCTGTATGTTTTCGCGTAAATTCTCGCTCTCGTTCACCACGAGAGGTTTTCCGGAAGGCGCACAAACGTTCGTCGTATTACACCCTTGTATAATTTTTTTAAGGCCGGCTGTAGTAAACTTCTTATATGGACCTTACACGATCAATAATATTGAATCAGTAATATTGACAACATGCATTAATATTTTTACAATACCAGGGTGGCATGTTTGTAATTTTTTCTTTCAGGCGGAAACGTGAAGTGAAAAATTTCTCCATTAATGGTAAAAGTTTTCACCTTTTGTCCTACGAAAAAAGTTACACGATCGCTACCCTGACGTTTATGTGATCCTTTTACAATACTGATGCGTTCTTTTCACATAATCGGTATTTACTGTCAATATCCCTATCACATAGCGATACTGATTCTTGAGAATCAAGAAGTTCGGATTACCATCAATATTCTACATCAATCCATCAATAATATTGTTAATATTTGTTGATACTGACAATCTTATTGACCATGCAAGGTCCGTATTAGAGATAAGCTCTACTCAATCTGAAATGTACATCGCGAAAAACGATAACGGGGAAATCGGGGAAATTATGCAGATAACAATTCCTATATTGATCGCGTTAATTATCCCCCTCCCTCTTGTCGAGCCAGCGAGAGATTTTCGAAAATCCACGTAAAAGGGTGGAGGAAAACCGTGTCGAACTGCGACGCGAATTATGTCCATTTTGGAATCGCGTAGCCTCGTATATGGTAATGAAATTGTCAATGAACACAACGTGGGCGACGTTGCGCCTCGTAAAATGGCAAAAAAAAGAATAAACCAAGAGCGCACTTTCGACCGAGTGTCTCCTCTCGCGAAAAATGGGATGCGGGATGCGGGAGCGGTTGACGTTCTTTTTTTTTTGTCAAAATTGAAGCGACGGATCTAAGTAGTAGACTCTGTTCAGACTTGTAATGTATTCTCCTCTCTCACCACACTTCTGCCAATCACATTGATGGTATTGAATTGTCATCAATACCCCGGTGCCCACATTGTACCAATAACTGACGCAACACTTTAACAACACACGCACTCGCTCGCTTAGTCTCTCGTTCACTCACAACGCATTCTCTCTTGGCTCCTCATTCTCCCTTTCTCTCCCTTCTTTTACTCCCAGAAGCTACGGCTCGTCGACGGACGCGACTATAATACAAAGCAAGGGCACTTGACAAAATAACTTAGTTTTCTATTTCATAATTATCTATATATAACGTACATATATAAAACAAATTACGAGTAAAGAAATAATGATTGGGTCGGTATAGCGTTTCACGGCTCTCTTATTTTAAAAGATTTGCTCGTTCTTCCTTATCCTCGTCATATTTTTCCCACTTGTCGCCTGATTATTTAATTAATTAAACATATGTAACCGTTTGCGCGAAACTTGCTCTATACATACATTTGGATCCGTTCTCTCTCTCTCTCTCTCTCTCTCTCTTTCTCTTCCCCTCTGACTTTAGAGAGAAAGGAGAGAAGAAAGGAGAGGAGAGAGAAGAAAAAAGGAGGAAGAGTGAAGGAGGAAAAACATAATGCGTGGCTTCGTTACAGCGAATCTTGACACGGGGTTTTAAACTATACACGCGTGAGAACGGGTTTTACAAGTGGTGATGATAGTGGTGGACTACGATCCTAATGCTTTTTTTTCACTTTGGGAGCACATCGCGATTCTCTCTTTCTCTCTCTTTCTTTCTCATACATTCTCTCTCGTTTTCTCTACGCGATTTTCACTTCGCTCTCTATCGGACTATCGTTCCGGCATTATAGATAAAGCCCACTCTCGTCTCAGAATAGGAACAACCAATCAAATCTCCTTCGTGTACTCGTGTCGTGTATGTGTTTTCGTATGTGGGCGTGGATGCGCGTGTATGTTAACCGTTATTAGTCATGATACAGGTAATAATGTTAATATTCGAATAAAGTAACATGATGCACAGGCCGAGCATTCATGGAATGCCGGTACCGGCGCCGGAGGTCATGCGAGGATAGAGCCACCACAGTTGTCTTCCCACTGTCAATGCTGTCGTCGTTCTTTTTACACCATATATATATATATTATGTCGAATTTATTAGTTTTTATATATATATATATATTTATATATATAGTATAAATATATACACTCACACTAATTTTAACAATCCTCTAGCGTTCGCTCACGCACACTAAAACGCCAGGAGAGAGAAACGTCATCTCCGTGAAAGCGATTGCTCCGATTGCTTTTCTCAACTTCTTCCTACTTTTTTCTCCTATTCTTCGTTGCTCTCTTTATCTCATCTCAACTTTATTTTTCTTCCACCGAAAGAATTTTCATTTTCATTTTGTTTTACTTGTCGCTCTCGCGCTCTCTCTTTTTCTCTCTCTCTCACACATACTCTATTTCCCCCCTCCCCTCTTATTCTAGACGTCACTTTTATCTCGTAATGACTTATCACATGTTATTTTCTCGTTCGCACGCTCGTTCGTTCTCTTTCGCTCTCTCGTTTCTTTTAAACACTATTATCAAGTCATCGCACTGTTTGATACAAGGAACGATAATACAATTGAATATTTACGAACACAACATTGTTTCTTGTCATGCTGAATAATGTAGCGTGGCTTGTAGAAAGACGCAAGCTCCTGGACTTGCGGGTGACCAGTCTCGCATCTCTCTTGCAATGTCCTATGTAGTCGATCCTGTAAGTATAGTTGTGATGGTGTGGTGATGGCGGTGATAGATGTGGTAATAATTGTGGTGGTTGGTGATGGTGGGTGGTGACGATGATAGTATCCGGTTTTAGTATTTACAATTGGTTATAGCAATCGTTATTTCCCTAAGATGAGATGGTGTACACAGTCCGAGCGCTCAAGATTTGGCATGTATTGGTATATATCGAGGATTTTGTCCTTAGTCCTTCCTCTCCACTACGAACTGCTCGACGCGTTCATACCACTAAACATGCCGATATTGAACGAGCTCTGCTGCTGCTGCTGGATCTGTTGTTGTTGCTGCTGCTGCTGGCTGTTCGCTTGGCGGCCATGTTTTGGCACTGGGGGTTGCAGGTATTCGTGTCTAGCTAGTGTCAGTACGTCTATACGCTCCTCCTTCCTATACGCTAGGCAACTTCTTATGAAACTCTGCAACAACAAATCGCCGCGTTGTAAAATGGCCCTCAACGTCGAGTCTCATCTATTTCTCACTGGCGACATTACCTTTGCTTCGTTGCTGACGGTTGGTTTATTCGCGAACTGGACTTCGGTGGCTTTAAGTATCGTATTCTCCTCTAAAATGGTGGCTTGCGATTGATTGTGACCGAAAGGCTGCAAAAATAATTTTTAAAAATACGCACGTCTTATACTCACGATAAGTAAAATTTTACGGGGCACATTGCGATAAATACCTTTTTACCATATAGACATTGATAAAATATAACTCCTACGCTCCATACGTCAACCTTAGACGATATTTTAGGAGGATTTTTACCGATAACGAAGCATTCAGGAGGTAGATACCTAATAATAAGTACATAAGTATAAATTTGTAATCTCCAACAACAATTAATGATTAATATGACCAAATAATTCGAGAGAAAACACATACCAATAAGTACCCGCTCCTTGGGACGTTAAATCCATTCCGTGATCTGGATTATAATTTTCCTCATCCATGACTTTACTTAAACCGAAGTCCGTGATTTTTATTTCGCCGCACACGTTGCCTTCGGTTAATAGGATGTTACCTGCAAATGGGAATACCAAGTAATGAAACCATACTTGCTTGCATACAAAAATAATCTTTTTCATCATAAAATTCCTCGGAAATGATTATTACACATTCGTCGTGATAAATAACTAAATCTATAATATTTACCTGGTTTCAGATCGTAATGTATGACTGGGGGTTTTATTTCATTGAGGTACTTTAATGCTGATACGACTTGCATAACAATAGATCTCGCTTCTCTTTCGGGTATAGTTTTATGCTGCAATTAAACGTTTAAAACACGGTTTGAAAATAATAAAAACATGTTACAGCTGTCATTAAAGTAGGAAACTCGTGTGAAATGACAATCAAACGCTTACCTGTTTGAGGTAAAAATCTAAATCATGACCATCACAATATTCCAGAACGGTACAAAAGGAATTGGCATCAATTTCAAATACATCATACAATTTTACGACTCGAGGATGATCCAGTGCTTTGTGTATATTATATTCTCGCAATGCATGCCTATTGTAATAAAAAAGAAAGGTAGAAACATTTTTCTTGGAAGAAACAAGAGTATGTTATTAAAAAATTTCTACATTACTTATCGATTATAATAAACAAATGTCGACAGAAGTAAAAATTTAAGAAAACTTACTTTATATAATTAGCCTTCTTGTCTTCTTTCCAGTCTTTATTTAATTGATGCACCTTACAAGCCACGTACCGTTGCTCTTTTAAGTCAAATGCCTATACGAAAAAAAAACACGACACAAATAAGAGCAAGTAAATAAAATACTTAACGTTTACGTAAATTAATATAGTTAACAAAAGTAATAGACAGAAATATTTCATTACCTTATGCACTTCACTGAAACCACCTTTTCCTAATAACATTAATAAGAGGTAACGCTCATTCAGAACAGGATGAGAGTTAAATCTCGATTGGTCCTCGTTGTGAATACGCTTTAGCTCTCTAATATGTAAGTTCCGCTCCCTCTCGAGTTTTTCCATTTCTAGTTGCAAGTCCGCGTCTTCCTTTTTCAACGCGCTTTGCCTCAACTGAAAACACACATTATCGCGAGGCTTAAAAATGAAGAAAAATCGGACATTTAAGGAAAATATGATTGTAAAATGTCGTGGTACCTTGAGTATTTCGTCAGCTTCATAATACTCCTGCCACGTATACGATCCAGGTACTGCATCTGGCTTCAAAAATGTCGCCTCGGTGCCGTTATGCAAGGAGGGTTGCGGTTGACTACGTTTCCTGCCCGTCTCACTGTTCGACGGCCTCTTCTTAAGTAGCAGCTTCTTCTGTTTGTCGATCTCCTCCCGCTCCGTTGCTATCTCCTCTTGCCGTCGTGCAAGCTCATGAAATGCGTAACCGTCGGTCCAGTTCTCTTGAAATGTCGCACCCACCCTCTGCGTCACAAACTGGCCCAACCTCAGTCTATTTTGCATACACTTCTGTCTAGCCTCCTTTTTTTCTATGTTTGATTTTTCTTTTAATAACTTCTTTACAACGTCTATACACTTATTTATATGTGATTTGTGCTGCTCAATCACTTTCTGTTGATTAGCCATTTGATGCCTAAGTTCGTCCGTTGTCTGTAAAGTTCAAACAACAGATCTAGATTAATTTGCCATCGTCACAGATACACGGCATAGCTCGCCTATAATAGACTTTAGATTATGTGTTTTATGTAATTCGATCTAAAGAGTGGTAGAATTTACATAAACTAATTACCATCACGAGTGCGCTTACCCTATTTAACTCGTCAATTTTATTGTTACGTAGTTCTAAGTCAGAAGAGGCTTGAGTTTCAAATTCCTGTATCCTCTGGCAAGTAAGTTCTGTCTGGAATGCAATTTGTATAATTTTACGATAAATAAAGCATGTTACCGTAACATCTGATACATTTGTCAGCATTGCTCGAAAATACCGGATACCTTGCTACACGCAGAAAGAGCATGATGATGTAAGAAACAATTTGTTAAGTGTAAACAAAGTTGCACCGATACAACGTCTATATTTGGTGTTCTAGTAACTATTTGTTTAATTACATAACGTGATCGTTTCTATATTCCACTACGACATATGACTTTCTCTTTATTGTAGAAAATAAACTAGTGAATGAAACTTAGGCAACGTGAACAAATGCTGATGGAACTGAGGGTCTCACAGGCAGCAAGGAAAACACCAAAAATGTACGCATGTATAAAATGCTCTTATACAAATGTCAATAATATATATAACCCCAACAAAATTCTTAATAGATTTTATCTTGAAACGGTCAAACAATATTGGACTCATTAGAACTCAAATGCAATGTTCAATGAATCCTAAGAAATAAAGGTGCGATACACTAAAGCAATAAAATGCCTTTAACAACGCTCGTTTGTGCTCGAGCGACAAATATAGTAAAACTTTTTATTTTCGAAGCTACTCGAATCCTTAAGATAAGTAACTCACAACGGAAACGAGTGGCACTACAAGATAGCCTGTATTTGTACAATAACAAATGTATACAGTGCTACAATTTGGCCGGAAATATTAGCTGATTTTACTGCAAACATTTGACAAGAAATGCCCATCACGAGATCACAAACGCATATGAGTAATCTATCTAATCTATCTGCGTTTCACGTAGATTAGAAAAAAATGTTACAAAAATATTTTTAAGTAAAAAAATTAATTTTTATAATGATAATCCATCATTCTATTGCCACTATGTTCTATTGCTTTTGTTTTTGCACGAAAAATTAACCACAGATCTTTGTAAAGGTAATACTGGCATAAAAATTTATTATTAGACAATAACTCTAGTTTTTATCGGTACATTTCAATCGTTGAGAATAGCAGCGATAGCTTGGCTATTACCTATCCATCGTACATTGGCAGAACTGCCATATTTTGTCAGATATTAATAATGGAAGAGATTTTGGAAAAGCTTAACATATCGCGAACTGCCGGCTATTGCAGTAGAGATACTAATACAAACTGTGGGTCGTTTCTTATAAAATGCTTGCAGATATTACCGAATTTTGCTTACATTTGGGGTGTTAGTCTTCGCTTGCCTGACCTGGCTTGTCCTATTGAGGTTGGTAGGCCTTACCTGCACCTGCTTGCTGACCATCGAGCCCGCAGGTTGTGACGAAGCTGGTGGTGGAGGCGGTGGAGGTTGAGGATGAGGTCTCGGTGGCTGCATCAGCGAAGAGAATTCCGCCACCGAGGAATTAGGTGTTGTTACTTGTGGCGAAAGTAACTGTTGAGGCGATGGCGGATACTGTTGGCAAGAAAACACACGTTACGCAGGCGTCACAAAGCAATGATATAATTCTTATAACGTTTATGCTAAATCTTACCATAGGATAACCCTGTTGAGGGGAGGGACTCTTGGCTCCACCATGCCGAATAGGACTATTGCCCAGATGATGCTTTGGAAAGTACTCATTGATCTTCTTATTATCAAGAGCAGCGATTGATCTAGCGCCCTTACTAACTATAGAGCCACCTGCGACACCTCCACCTCCGTCATCAGCTTTACGTTTTCTTTTCCTCTCAGAAGTAGTCCGTGGTACTTTTTCTGGAGTGTTTGCATCCACCTCCTTATCACTATGCGATGAGCCTGCAGAATTATAATCTACTGTCAGAATAATCGTAAAGATACCTTTAAACTTTAATTTCGATATAGATAATCGTAACAAATCAACATATCGCTTGTTTATCACAGAACATTCTAAAACAACTTTCCCAGATGCACAAAACTTTATCTTCGAGGCAAGCTAATTGCCCAAAGGACCAGGATGTGCAGAAAACAGTTAGGTATTTCTAGCAGGAAATGTTACTTGTTACTTGCGTATCAGTCTCCAAGAGAACGAATCTGACTTACCAGTGCTCATGTTCGAGTCTTGACTATGAACTGTCTGACCAGAGTTTACGGTTGTTTGGGGTGCCATCTGAATTTGTGACCCAGCAGACATCTGAAAGCAGAGAACGGGCGATGTAAAGTACACTGCGAGCTTGGTCGAGCGGCGAGGAAAACAGTCAAGAGTAGAGAAACAATGCAACGAACCAAATAGTGACGGACCACAGTCACGAGGAGCGCCTGTGCGATTCAACCGTTATCGAGAGTAAGGCACGTCGCCGCCACATAGTAATGACGAGTCGTAGCGGCGAAGCGGAGTGGCGTGCGAGACCGACCACGAACGATAGCGATGACAACGACGGGAACGAGCACGAGAACGACGAGTACGAGGCACGGCGAGAGAGAGGCGGCTTCGATGATCCCTCTCGGCGGCGCGAGAGAGGTTACGCTCCGCGGACGGCGAAAACCGGCGTACGACGCTACGGATCGAGGTAATCGCGTGTTGTTAAAAAGACACGATTTACTCTAGGGAGAACAAACCTGGAAGGATAGAGAAAGACTTATGGAACGGAGAAAAGGGGAGAGACGAGGGGCGCCGGACGGCGTGTGGAGGGGCGCGGAAGGAGAAACGAGAGAGCGAGAGGAAGAGCGAGAACGCGTGTGAGCGAGCGAGAGAGGGCGAGAGAAAGGAAGAAGAATGGTAGCGCGTAAAAGAGAGGAGATACAAACGCGCGTGGTGGAAGTGAGACGGAGAGAGAACGACGGAGCGAGACCGACACCTTCCAGGACGACCTATGGTGGAGTCCCATAGTAATCGCGCCGTCCGGGGCCGATTGGCGGTGTGTCAACGGCAAACGGAATTTTCACGCGCGGTCCTGCCGTGAGTGGCGGCGGTGGCGTGTAAGGGAAATGTCCGATATACGTTTAGAGCTAGAGGAATCACGACAAAATGGAGGACCTTAGAGCAGCGGGGAGGCAGGCGGGCGGGCGGACGGGCGGGCGGGCGGGAAGGTGGAAGGGAGGGAGCGGAAGGGCGACGGAGGTTCTAAGGGGCAACGAGCGCGTGGGGGACGGGGGGAAGGGAGGGCGAGCGGCGACGGCACGAGAGGGAGGAGGGAGGGAGGGAGGGAGGTTAGGGTAGCGGGCGCGGGGTAGGAGGTAACAACTTGACGGCGCGCACGATTCGAGAAGTGCATGGGCGATGATCGGGAACCGCGGGCGCGCACCGCGAGGGGGCAGTTTTACTCACTACGCTGCGCTTCTGAACTCCCTACGGCACGGGGCCGAGGTCTCGCTTTAACTTGGCTCTCGCGTCGCGCATATTTTCGTGAGCGGCATCCGCGGCCGCGGCCGCGGCCACCGGCGGCGGGCGGGGGGGAGGGAGGGGGAGGACGCCCCACCGCGCGCTGCGCCTATTCGATTAACAGCACCGATAAGCGAGAGAAGAGAGCGACGACACGCTACGTCATTCCGGCCGGCCGGCCGGCCGCGCGGTGCGGCGCGGCGCGCAAAGTGTGACGTCGTCGCGCGGCCGCTGCGCGTCCCGCGTAGCGATAAATTACGCACCTACGCGCGCGTCACCTCCTCTCTTCCTCCCTAGCCACTTTTCTCTCGCTCCCGTCGCAGCGAAGACGCATCGCCGATCCGTCGTCGCGAAATCGAAGAGCGCAGCCACGAGAAGTCTACCATGTGAGCGAAAATCATTAAATGGCGTTCACGCAATTAAATATTATCGTGCAGTAATAGTATCTCCCTTGTTTAAAATCATGCATATCTTCAAAGGTTATCTAGAAAGATTTTTGTGTTTGAATATCGCGCGGTTTACCGGTACGCACTGAAGTTAGGCGAGGACAGCGGCGAGCGGGGCTTACCCGCTCTCGTTTGACGCGAATCGTCGAAAAGTCTAGTCTGATCCAATTGATCCGACTAGTTACGCGCTTCTTACCCGCGCGTCAACTTTGCACGGCGATCTACTTAGATTGATGACGCTTTTATTTTTGTCGCGGCGCTATTCCGAGAGACTGTTTTATCTTATTTATATCTCGGCGCAGACCAAGAGAAAGAAAACGCACATGATGAGACTTACGAGGAGCAAGTCCCCTTTTTCGTGGGGAGGTGAAACGAACGTGTCGCTTATTTAAAATTCACCGTAGTGAAATGCCGAAATTGATTTTCTGCGACGATCTCGTTCGGCAAAACTAGGTTAATAACAGTGACTAATACTTATCTTATTCCGTTTCTTTTGTAATCTACTTTTGTAATCTTATAAATGAGTCATGACGTATTCGAGCGGCATGACGCTCGAGATCGATTCAAGAGATAGACAAATAACGTAACGTTTCACTTTAGGGGAGCTCACGCTAGTGGGGGGGTTTTTAGTAGGTTCCTCTCGGGTGAGAGGATATAGTGCCTTCAACTGTCCTTACAGTTATATAGCACAGGGTCTCTAGTTCAACTTTGTATTCCCGTTTATATTATTTTTCCAATCTTCTTTATGTATCTCTATTACTTTTATTTCCGCTTTTCTACTTTCAACTCAAACTACCGATTACTTCGGCCTAACCAAAAAATTTTTTTCGGGACGAAACACGTCCGAACACGTTGACCGCTAGCGCGCCATTTTTGCTCACGCTAGTGCTATTATAGAAGGTTAAACGTAATCCTTTTTTCGTCGATGACATGTCGACTGCCATGACAATCGACGTATCTGACGTTTGACGCGGAAAAAAATAAAAAAGAAGGAACGATACCTGCCCTAGCGAATTCATCCGGCCGATGCACAAAGAGATGAAAGAGTGAGCCACAAGTGGCTCAAAATGTAAACATCGTATATACTTTTTGCGTATCCATGCCTTAATGACTCGGCTCGGCTCGTTTTAATGTTTCTATAAGACTGGGTCTACAATAGGTGTAGTAAGCTTTAAGCCCTAAGAAATTGACCAATCACAGTCAAATGTGAGGAGAATAATCGTCTGTGGTTGGTCAATTCTTAGGGCTTAAAGCTTACTTCACCCTATTGTAGACCCAGACTAAAGAAAACAATATCCATGCCTAATCTTATATTTCATTCTCCCAGCCCGTAATTCGCGCCGTCCCGCAGGTAGCCCGGTCACGTGACCGGTAGTATACATCGCGCCTCTCGACCCCGACTATGCGACAACGAGATGCTCGATCCCGCGGATTCCTCGCGTATCGCGCACGACCGGCACGAACAAATTCACCGCGGGAGAGGACAGCAAACTTCCTTATCGATGGATCAGTGGCCGTGCCCGGAACTGGGCTAGAGGGCCGGCGGAAAGAAAGAAAGAGAGAGAGGAGAGACGGCGAATCTTGTCTCTTTCCCCTCCGTTGTCGTTGCGATCCGCCGTCGAGACGGATGGCACCGTGTTGTGTACGATCACGCGCAGGAGATGCGCGCGATGGTGTGCGAGTTGTGTATGCGTGTGCACGCATACGTGTGCGTGCGTACGTGTAAACGTATATATGGAGCGCGATTCGCGCATATATAGCTGGCGTGTCGGTATATACGTACGTACGAACCCGGTAAATCGGGGCATGTAGGACTTTTACAGTGCACGCCTGTAACCCTGGCGACCTGCCCCTGGCGTGGCCATAACCGCGAGGTCGGTCCGTTCACGAACGAACCGCGGCCGAGTGGTACGTAAGACCGAGTCGCGTCTCGTAGCGCGTTTCACGTCCACGAGACGACGGTCTCTCGCTCTCTCCCTCGCTCTCCCGTCTCTCTCGCGCCTCGCCGCACGAGGTCCGTTCACTCCGTTTCCCCCTGGATGCGCTCGTAAATGTTGGCGTGCGGCTGGCGCGCCGTGTAAACAGCGGAGACGGTGGCATCAGCAACGGCACAAGCAACGGCGACAGCAACAGCAACGGCGATCGCACCGGGCGACGTCAATGGACACGGCGAGCGGCATCGCGCGTACGCTCCTTCTCCTTCTCCTCCTTCTCTCCTCGCGCACACGGTGCGTTATGAGAGCGCGAGCCAAAAACCCGGCGCGCGTGGACTCGCCTAATCGAAACGGAACTGGAACTGTCCGACCACCGTGCCGCCGCCGCTCTCGCATACTACTACCTAGCCCCGAGGTTTCTCTCTGTCTCTTTCTCCGTTCCCTCGTCCCTCCATCCCTCTCTTTCTCTTCGTCGCTCCGGCGCTATTTCTCTTTCTTTCTCTTTCTCTCTCTCTCTCTCTCTCTCTCTGTCCTCTCTCTCTCTTTCTCGCTTCTCTCTATGTACGGCAAATGAGCAACGCGCGAGATTCCGAGATGCGGCAAAAGGTGCAACCTCCCTCCCACTTCTCCCCGCGGTGCCGCTACCGCCCCGCATCACACAACAGAGTCGGAGAGAAAGAGGGACACTTTGGTAGAGTGCACAAGCGAACGAGAGAGGAAAGGAAGGAGAGAGAGAGAGAGAGAGAGAGAGGGGTGGGAACGCGGGGGGGCGGGTAGGCAGGCGGACGGGGGAGCGGGGGGCAGACGTTGGCGAGCTTGGATGGAGGAGAGGGATGGACGGGATAAGATAGAAAGAGAACCCGTCCGTGACTGACGGAGACAGGGGTCCGTAGGGGGTGGCGGCGAGCACAGCAGAGCCGGGACGCGGGGGTTCGAAGGGGAGGAGGGAATACGACGGGGGGAGGAAAGGGGGAGGGAGGAGGAAGGCATATGAGACATTCCTTCAGTGAACGGGTCGACCGAGTGTGAGTGCAAGCGAGCCGGTAAAATCGATGTGGCGAAGTGTAGTTGTGCCGCTACAGCGTGCGAAGGGTGCCTCTGCTCTGTTGTACCTCTCTCTGTCCCCCTCCCCCCTTTCCCTCCGTTACGACCTCCCCCTCGCCCTCTCCTTGCCAACGCCGAGATACGTTTCCCGTGTGTGATCCGCGGTTCCGCCTTGCGGCGTTACTTTGCGCTTCGCTGTTGTATCTCGGACCGGAGAGAAGCCAGGCAAGTCAGGTTAACGAATGACGCTCCTTTTTTGCCGTTACGTTAATTTATCCCGCGAGGAAAGAGGAGCCTCTTATCCGCTGTACCACGTGTAAATGGAATTTTATGGAAAACAGTACCTTTTATGAGCTAGCCAGTACTCGAGTACAATGCCCGAAGCTGTCTACGTCATCACTGGCTGAATTTCGAGAAAGCTTAGAGCTATTTACAACTTCAGGGCGAGGAGCAACAACGGCGAAGAACTTTAAGCTTCGACAGATTTATAAACCGTGTGAGTTCTGTTGCTCTTAGAAATTCTGCAGATGGGCTGAGCTTTAATCGACGGACTAACGCAAAAGAAAATATCGAGATAAACTATATTACAGGTGTTCGCTGTGGGTTCGTGTGTGTGTGTGTGTGTATGCATGCATGAAATAACGAGTTTAATGTGGCAAATTACATATTGATCTATTTGCACAAAATAATTCGTAAACGCAAAACAGAAGAATAAGAAAATTCTCACTTTAATCTTAAAGCTCATATTACACTGAAACCATGTTCAGTTACAACGTTAGAAATAATAAATTAAGGGAATTTTTTTCTTTGCGCTAGACATTGAAGTAAATTAGTAATTTTTATACATACTATCATGTTTACGCTCGATAGTTGGTAGAACGTAAATGATAGTAAATTTTTTTGCTTCTAAAATTACAATTCAACATGGCTGCAGTGCGAGGGAGGTCTTTAAGGGTACATACAGTACGGTATATCTTTGGATAGGTGCCATACAATTTATGTATGGTAGCAATCAAGTGTATTCTATATATCATGACTTAGGAGACTGCATAACTGTAGCATTAAGTAGAAGTACGTGCCATGGAAAGAAGCTACGTACTGGACGACCCAAATTCTTCTGTTAATGGATATGTGTTGTTCCTTTGAAATACAACAGTATTCTTTATTCTTTTAATGCACGAATTGATATAATACAATTCAATTTCGATAAATCTGTCAGAAATCGGGTTAATGAACATTAAAAAACATTTACATACAAACATCCCAAATAAAAATCTAGAAATGTTAAGATCGCACTCCTAGCTAATCAACGATATAGTATTGAGGAAATGCTATTCTGAAGAAAAGGCTCAACGATCTAACTTTATGAATATCACGTTCGTATTCGCGAAGAAGCATTTTCTTTGGAAATGCGCCCTCGCAGTGGTTCCACTCGTTACGTCCCTGTGAGATATGTCGTGCCGACGCGTGCTTCGGCCTGTGCGAGGGCGTATTAGCAAGAGAGACGCAAAGGCCGAGCAGTGGTGGGGCAAAGGAGACGGGGAAGGGGGCAGATGTGGAGGGAGTAGAGGGGAGACGTACAAGAAAACGGAACACGGCGGAACGGATGAACATAACAGGTCGAGCGACCGTGCGAGTCTGAGCTACGCTCCGCATACTGTTCCGACGGAATTGCTCCGAAACGAATTTTGACGATCAGAATATTCCGGTAAATATTTCGAAGTGGAGGACGTGTTGGTGCGCAAGTTGAATCTTTCGTGTGCGAAATCATCATAAACAAAAAATAATCTCGCGACTCTCGCGGAACGGCAGAAATGTGAATGGCAGAAGTTTCACGGGTGAACGAAGGATCGAAGAGACAGTTTTTGAAAAACGAGCGGTTTTTGAATGGACATGTTAATAGGATTCACTTGGACATGTCGAGTTGAATTGTAATCGCGTTGAATACAAGTTCTCCTTTGAAAAGCAAAGTACGGGCAATGGTGTATAGGTCGGAAGATGAAGATTCTCGTTGGTTGTAGCAACACTAGTTTTTGAAATAGTTATTTTTACGTGATAATAGTCCTGTCTCTTGTAGACTGTTATGTGAATGGTGACTAGCCGTCCGAGAATGTGCGTGACAGCATGACACCATTGATGCAAAAACAAATGTCCCTATTCTATATCACGAATCTGATAAGTGACGTGATGTTATTCACGATTGCCAAGAAATGACGTTATTCGCGTAAAAAGCGACCAATGATAACGCCATTTTACGTCATGTAGTGCCATAAGAACACGAAGTCAGCGGATTGGCTGTTTCCTCGCTGACAGGGTACGATCATTTACAATGTTGCGACAGGATGACATTTCAATCTTCACAGTGATCTGCGCCGTGATGTTCGGTGTTTTGTAAAATAACATACACACATAGCAATAACACGCGAAAATGAGTTTCAAAAAAACGGAACTAATCATAACGAAAATTCGAGTCGCCCAGCTTTTACAACCTTTACCAGTGTCAAATCAAGAAAGCAATTAAACATACAAGTCAAAAAATATATCTCTGTCGTTTCTTTATTTTTCCTACAATGTTTAAACAATTATATGAAATACGCGAATAACGAACTCGTAGATCGGCAGAAGCGCAACGCGATTCGACGGCAACCGTGCGAGCGATTGCAGCGTGAAGTTTGCGGCGAGACGGGTCGCCATTGCATACAGAACGGGCCGTTAGGTAGGTTTTCAACGACAACAATTGCGACCGATAGGCACAGGGACTTTTCTCTCCCTCTTGATCTCCATCTTGCCTGCACCCATTCCTTCGTTATTGATACGAAACGGAGCCGAAGGGCAACATCGCGGCGTTTCGGAGACCGCGACAACGTCGCAGCGGGTTTCTCTCTTCCTTTTCGGAAGTCTGCCTGCTCTCTCTCTCCTTTGCCCCCTCGGGCATGAGTTCCATGGGAAAATGAGCGCGATCGTTTCCGTACGATGGCGTTCACGTCGGTGTGTCGAATGCGAGCGTTGGGTGTGATTTCGCGAATTTTGTGCCGCCGTGACTCTCGGGCGAGTCGGGCGTAAAATCGATATAAATCCGCCACTGCGTATACCTACTGCTAAGAAGTCCTTCTCTTATGTCCGAGATCAAATGTTACCGATGTTGAGAGCGCACTCCGTTACTCGTTAATCGACATGTTTTTCCTCGCTTTAAATATAGCCACAAGGATTTACATTATTATGTAATAAAATAAAGAGGAAAGGAATGAGTGTTTCAATTTTAAAATTATACTTGTTAGGAAGTCATCAGCGTATTCATTCGCGTAAACACGGCAACATAACCGGTACTTAACGGACTGTCAGTTTTTCTACTTCAAATGATTTGTTGTTAAACTACGTTTCAGAAATTCCATTCAGCGATTTTTTTACAAATATTTCGAGAAAAACTTGTTCCTTGATTGTATTATACATTATCAAATTAAGCGTTAGACAGAACGATCTTAAGGAGTTACGAATCATAGTAATATGATCTTTTTGTTATGAAACTATTAGCTTAAATTAATTAATATTTATTAGAAATGCTAAATAAATTGCTCGAAAGCAGAATAATGTGAATCACTCAAATGTGCCGTAAAATAAGTCAGAACGAAGACATTTCGAAAGATAAATAAGGTACAAAAAAAGTAAGTCCGAAGTAATAAGTATTTCCAATCGATTAATATTCAATTGTACAAGGAAAAAATAAACTGCTCGTTCAAAGATCCCAAAAATTTTTATGTTCTGCGGAATTTTGGAAAATCTACTAGTAAAACAGGTACGCAGAGGAAACACGTTTTGGAAGAGCCATTTAGTTCGCACTCGGTAGCAAGAAACGACCGCGGCGTCTCGAGTACGCGGCCTCCTAGACCTTGCAATGCCGCCGCCACTCGATCGTAGAAAACACCGTCGGTGTGGCGGCGGCAAGAGGCACGGCTGTCTGACGTGACGGCAACACAGCGGGGCCTCCTCCCCCTCTCCCCACTGCTCCCTTACTTTGCGGCGGGATCGCGCGCGGATTCTCCCCTCCCCGCGCCGTTTTCCCCACCAACGAGTCCCCCCCCCAATAGGTCGCACACTCATTAGCCCAGTCGCGCGCGACTTCCCCTCCCCGCCCCTCTCCACCCGCGGCGTGCACGTCGCCGTGCGATCAGCTGGTCGGCCACGCGGCGTTGCCTCGTTGTCTTGGCATGCGCCGTGCGCGCCGCACCGCCACGCGGTTTTCTGTGTACGTCGCTTCAGCGAGAGAACCGGCGCGGCGCGGCGCGGCGCGGCGGGCGGAGAGGTATGCGCGCGAGCGCGCGCGCGCGCACGGTACACTCACGAGAGGTTAGATGCAGCCCGGCGCCCCGTGTAAACGGCGCGGCGGCCGACACGGTGCAAGGACGCGCTCGCGGCCGGATTAAGCCGCATTCACACGGCGTAACCGTTGGGCGCCGGTGTTTCGCTATGAATTAAAATCGGATAGAGACGATTAGTAGTTCCATCGGCACTCTATTGGATCGCCAAATTTACGTCACACCGATTTCGGAGTCTCGACACTCGCGAGAAACACTTCGTGACGAAGTGAGGGGGGGAGAGGGGAAGGAAGTTGACAGCTCAGTGAAAGACAACTACGCGATGGTTTCATGGAGTCCATTATACGCTGTTAATTGATGGTCTAGCGAACGGCCGAGCGAATGCGATAAAAATGCTCATTGTGAAAGTTACGACATAAACCGCGCAAACTAGTTGGCAGGTCAACGGCACGGCGATAGCTTCGACTAGCGGAGCGGAGGAAACGTTCACGCGTAAAAATACTGATCATAGCCGCTCTAGAGAATGATAAATGGATCGTCGGGATAAATTCCGTCGACCTTGTACGCTGATTTATCGATCTCGTAACTATGCTCTTTCTCTCATATCCTTCTTTCTCGTAATACCGAATACGATTAAATGATTTACAATGGCGCAACAATTTCTCGCATTCTCGGCGAGCCAATATGGCTACCGTCGCCCTCAATCAACAGGGATCTCAACGAACTCTCGGTTCTGGTGTACCTCAAATCAAATGTACTTGTGTGTGAGAAGCTAGGTTTCCATAAATAAAATATTCAAAATAAAATTTTAAAAATCGATAATTCAGACTGTGAATCATCCCAATCCCAATCTTAAACTTTATC
>NJRP01000091.1:367782-394290 GCA_003063835.1 Aphaenogaster floridana | reverse complement strand
ATTGGTTCTTGCCCCTGGTTCCTCCTGGATCTAAGTGTATAAACCAATCATGTTAAAGAATTTTACAACTGTTGCAAAGCTGCTTTTTCTGCTGAACGCAGCCATTGATTTAAAATTTTCAAACTCTTACGACGTAGGCGGTTGGTCTTTCGCTCAGCAAAATCGCGCATCTGCGCAATAAATAGTATCGTCGCAACGAAATGTGGTACCTATTCTGAGAACAATAGCGCCCGCTGTTAGCGACGATTTAGGGGCGAGAACAAGGCCGCGCGAGAACATTATCGAGTCATCGTTCGCTCTCGCGTGAAAAAGGAGACGCGCAGGAAGCCGACGAGCGGAGGAACAAAATATCGACACCTCGATACTATCAAGCGTATCGTGAGCGTTCCTACTTACGGACGGACGAGCGAGTGTCTACCGAGAGCAGCCGATCCTTGTAACCGAGCGTACGAAGATCGCCGATCGCTCGCGCCGAGTCCCGCCGATCATCGCCGACGACGGTCGGCACTGGCGGGTGCGCGACGACGAACACGCTCATTGTGAAAGTTACGACATAACCGCGCGGACTACTCCCGCAGGTCAACAGCGTGCGCGCGATACGATCTCTCCTTCTCTCCGCCTCTCTCTCTTTCTCTCTCTCTGTCTCTCGCGCTCCTCGTCTCGGACGGCGCGCATTAAGCTGGTCGCGAGGCGTAGCGCAGATTTCTGGCTCCCCGTTAAGGCCGGTTTACACCACCCGCGATTCGCAGACGAGAAACGAAGACGAGAGAATTTTTTTTCTCGCAAATAACGAGAATGCAATTTCAAGATCCGCACAACGTTATAACGCTCAGTGGCGTAGCCAGGGAGGGGATTAGGGAGATAATTTTGGAACCAAATATGAAAATATGAAAATAAAAGGTTGAAAGCCAAGAAAGAAATGAAATAGTAAATGCTTAAAGGTCTAAAGAAATGTCTTGAACGAATATTGTTATCTTATTTAATTTAAAAAGTTATGAGTTGTTCTGTGATTTTACTTTTTTTTAAATCCCCCCCGAAATAAAATCCTGGCTACGCCCCTGATAACGCCTAATTAAAAAGAAAGTAGTAGTAATTTGAAAAGCGGGTGGGACTAAGGTGATCCCTAACGTCACCTAGATCTAAAAGTTCCTCTGTGACTGGAAAAAAAGAATCAGAAATATGAAAGAATTTATAGGATGATTCTTAACCCTTCGCAGACCACGTGTAATTTTGTTACTTCCGTCGACCACCTGAGTCTTTTAGGGCCAGTTAAGATTTTCAAGCTGTAATGGTGCCATAAAAAATCTGAAAAAATTCAAATATACTTTCAAAGGATTTAAGAATCTATTTATATATGTAGGGTCGTAATAAACCTAATTTCCTTGAATATTCACTGGCGAAACAAAGAGTTATATACTTTTATTTATATATGTCTGATTCTTGTATGGGGTTTTTTATGTGTCAAAATTAGAGCAATTTAAAATCAGTAAGGAAAACGGACGCAAAAATTAAAAACAACAAAATTATAGAATAAATAAATAAATAATAATAATTTATTTTATAATTTCGTTGTTGTTAATTTTTGCGCTCGTTCCTTGGCCGTTCTCCTTACTCATTTTGCTTTGCAAACACGAGCTAGTGTCTAAATCTTCATTTAGAGCAATTTATCTCCGTAAAATTCGAAATTGAAATATCGACTGGGTCTTGAAAGACCCACGTGGTCTGCGAAGGGTTAAAGACCTGTTTAATTGAGTATAATAAAATTGGATGCCACTTCAGTGTGGAGAGTAAAGAAAAAGGAAAACGTATATTGCAGGTAGCGAATTGAAGCGTTCGACTGCAGGAAAGAAAAAAACCGATGCGAATGATTTGCATACATCGTTTCCTCTTGCATTCTATAATGCCCCACGCCATTTAAATTCGAAATTCCAATTCTAGCGTTAGCTAGGCCGTGGACTAACGCGGTGTAGGTGACAAGTAAATAATGTCGACAGGTGGAGCCCGCATGGAGGCTCCGGACACGTCGTCCGTCTAGGATTCGTAGCGTCCGGCGGCGGCGCTACGGTTAGCCTCTACAACACACATTGTACCACCTTTGTGACCGCGTTTAAAGCCCCGTATCGCGCGCAAGACGAATCTCCCGGCGCGGCGCGGCGGCGACGGTGACGGCGCGCGGTCGCCCATGTTCAACAAGATTTCCATAAATCTCGCAACTCTTACGTTACGCAATGGCGTCGCGCGACATAGCCGAGTGTTTGTCTCCTTACGTCCGTCTCGATAACGCGATCTCTTAGGTGCCTGTCAATATTTGTACCCAGAGAGACATGGAAGCGTCGCGCGCTGCGGGATTCCATGACCTTCTTCCCCCCTCCAAAAAGCCGCTTTTTCGCCGAGATGCAAAGTTTAGAATCGAACGTTAAGAGTTGAGGGGGGGGGGGGCGACTCTCACGCGAACTTATTATTCGGCATTACGGTATCCGGGGGCGATCTCTCGCGCCTCGAGACGAAGAAGAAATACGGAAGGAATGTTTCTCTTACCAACTGCGTGCACACACTGCTGACTCCGGGATATATCGGAGTAAATCTTACGTAAAAGCGGTGGTTCTCGTAAATAAAGCGAAACTCGAGAAACGCGAGGGACTATTTCGAGACCCCGGACCCTCTTATCGGCGCGTCGCGTATTCGCCGCGAGCGACTGAATCGCCGCTGACTGAGAGATAAGGCCTTATCGTCGCAGCGATGCAACATTGTCGGCCGCGCGTATTATGACAGGGACCACGTACCGCGTACGATTTGTCGACGTAGTATTATACACAGGGGCCCGCGCGCAGACGCGCGGCGTGTCGGGCGGAAAGAAGGAAGAAACGAACGGGGGAGAGATGCGATCTTCTCGCATTCGACGATCCGTCCATGAAATATGCAGCCGCGGCGGAGCCCTAGAATAACGTTTCTCAATCTCCGTCTCGGTACGCGACCCCCCTGTTCCGCGCGTAGACGAGATACGATCGGAAAACCTCGCGGGGCGCGACCCCCATCTTTTCATAAACATCATTCCTTAATACCTAATGAACACCTTCTCCTCGTTCTGTCGGTCTCCGGTTTGTTGCCTCGCGGCCGCGGGGCACGTTCGCCGTTGCGCGCCGTTGCGGCCCGTTTCGAAATAACGGCGACCGGTCTCTTCGTTTCAACGAAGGCGGACGCGATTCATTCTTCATGATGATTCATCCGTGCCGAGCGTACGAAAATAAATCGTGCGAATTCGCCGTAAGGCTCGCGACTGCCGGCGGCGGGCGATATAACAATCAGGGTGGGGCTCGGTGGTCGCACGGACATCGGGCAAACACTTAACGTAGGTAGATCAGTAACGATCGAAAGCCGGCCCTAGTTCCTGCACGTGGCACTAGGTGGTCGCCGGGAGCTCCCCGCTCAGGCGGCCAGAAAAAAGCGGATACGCGCGCGGATGCTGTGTGCGTCCGACTTTATCCGCGGAGAGATGCGCAGGGCCCACAGGGTGCAACTGTGTGCGACTGCGAGACTCGTAAGGGCACAATGTATTATCTCTGCCTGGGACTGTGTGGCTTTGCGAGACCCTTGTGCGTAGTCTTCAAGTCGTTGGCGTTCTTAGCAATTTCTTTTCGTTTGAATGTACTTGCAATTCAGCGAGCAGAATTGAATTTTAAACCAAAGAGGAGATTTGTTTCGACACTACTGGCCAATTTTATTTCAAATTAAAAAGTCACGACGTTTCGACCATGGATTCTGGTCCTTCTCAAGTGATTAAATTAAGATTAATTATATGGATCATACACAATTACATCCAATGGAAATGACAATGTTCCAAAATATGTCAAAGTCCAGAGAACTAAAAGACAATTGAAAACAGAAATTGTGATAACGAACAGATAGAAACAGTATTTGACAATTGAGTATTGTGAGATAATGAGAAGTAAAAAACTTTGAATTTTAACTTTACAATGGCCGCGATCAGCAGACTCAACAGTTGAGCAACATTACTAGATTTTCTATAACATATGAAGATATAATATAGATAAATCTAGTAACGTTGCTAATAGTAACGGCCAATTATATTCTATGACGACTAGAATCTCGTTGGAAAGAGTCTCGCTCGAAAAATGTACGTTTGTATCAAGGGTTACGTATAGAAATATTCGAGAGAGGATTTGAAAGAGAAAAAGAGTCCGCGTAAAAATCTAGCGTGTATACACGGTTTTGCTCAAGTATCTAAAAATTTGGCCAGATACAAATCTGAAAATAATTTTGTTAAACCATCCAAAGTAACTATGTAGGACGCTCGAGTATGATGATAGTGTTGCAAAAAGTTTTGATATTCTAGCAACTATTTTGTGCGTCCTGCATAATTATTTTGATGGTCCAACAAAATTATTTTTCAGATCTGTATATCTGGCCGAATATTTAGATACTTGAGCAAAACTGTTCTTTCCGTGTAGTTTTAGGATTAAGGCAGAAACAATGCAGATGTAGGACGCGTTTAGGACGAGATAATATAATGATTTTACTGGCTACCGTTTTCTCTCGTCTTTCCTCTTTACATAGTTGCACTGTGCAATTCCTTCTTTACATACGCGTAACGTGTCGAAAAAGAATAACTAACGATGTGACACGTACGACAACGAACTAAAATTAATGGTAATAGCAAGTCGTATGACTAGCTATAATAGCGTTGCAAGATATCTTATCAGTTCGTTTTGCTACATTGTATGAATGTACGACAGAAGTGAAGGATCCTAACGTCATCGTCTTTGTTCGCCGACCGTTTCGACAAAATTATAAACAGTGTTTCGCGATACGAGAAATGATTATCACGGCGTTTGTAGACACGTGTAAATGGCCGGAACAGAAAAATGTCCGCCGACAGGGACGGCTGTCGTGTAGTCGTCGCCGCCGTTCGCCCCTTTCAAACGAGTAAGCTGAACGAGAAAATGATGAATGGACGAATCTAACGCGGCCAGCGCGATCAACGGCCGGTTTTAACAAGCTGATTCAATCTTACCGACGAAAAAAAGAAGTAGACCGTCCAGGCATCAACACCTCCATTAAAAATTCTTATCTAAAAAAAAACGGTCCTTTTTTGGTCATTATAAGATCCGGTAATCCTTTCGTTACTCTGATCTACGTTAATTTTGGTAATTACAACTAATTACCGAGCTTATTATACCTGCGTAATACTAACGTGATGCCAAACAGTTTCATTATAGTTCACTGCTATTAGCGTCGAGGATTCGCGAAATGTGAAATGGCTTCTCGACCGTTCCAAATTAGAATGTTTATTGAACACCACGTGAGCTTTAAAATATTGACGATACGTCTCTTGTCTGAAAATGTACGCTAAATGTGACTCAAAATAGCTGCAGCGATAAATTAGTAGCTCTAGCGATTAACTATGAAACGCAATATTTGAACCGAGTGGGTTAATTTGATCGACTCTTGCTTTCTCAGAACCTCTTTTTATCGTCTGTCCCTGATTAGATCGAGCTTTGGCATCGCGAGTTGGCGACTCCAGAAAATCTCCATACAATGCTATGCTTTTTTTCATTCGACTCGATTGTTCTCGTATATGTAGGGTGGCTATGATCAAACGCCGATTAACTTGTCGAGTAGAACCTACATTTTATTTCCTCTGCTGGATGTAATTATTAATTTTTTCTTATTTGAAAAAGAGGATTAGATTAAGGTCAACGAAAGATTTAGCTAGAAACTTTGGCGCGAGCAATCGCGCCGATTAAGTTAGTCGAAGTTTGATCGAAGTCACCCCCCGCGTTCTAGATTTTGCAGCACCCCTCGGATCAGGAAGCTAAACGCGCCACGAACGATGGATACCGACGATCCGCTTTCACATGGGAAACGAAACCTTTCGTGGAACGCGCGAAAAAAAGGACGAAGGTGAAGACGCGGCGACGACTTAAAGTTTAAGCGGGTTTCGCCCGTGTCAAATTGGCTGTCGGTAAAGGAACGCCAGTTTCGTGCGGTAAGCCTTTGCTCCTTTCGTGTTACGAGTACGCACGAGACTCCGCGTATCGTGCCCCAACAGGATCCCGGATCCCTTGCAAATACGTTTTTCTTCGCATCATTGGCCTGACCGCAAATCAGAGATTCTTAACGCGCGTCGGACTCACAGAATTATTCAGATTAATTATAAATAGCACGCTTCTTTCCTCTCGATAATGATTTTTAAAAATAATCAGTCGATCTTTTGTCAATCAAGATTTCATTGGACCTTTCTCGACTTGATTCCTTCGGACTCTTATTTTCAATGCGAAACATTTTAGTAACCGAGTAACCGAATTTATTAGACTGAAACTTCATGCTATATGGTGGCACGTGCAGCATTGCCAAATTCCATAATAAATTTCATCAAATCTCTATGATCGTTGATGATAGTATAGACCTGCTATTTATTCGGGGATGCGAAACGATTTTCCGGACAAGCATTTGAGAGATACGCGACGTTCATTTCTATGAATCAACAACGGCGTAACGTGTTAGTACCGCGAGATACTCAGTATCGAGGAGTCAGCATCGATATTTCGATAAGCATGCCTATCTATCGTACCGTTGACGGTGCACGGACGGAAGCGCAAACGGGACGGAGCGAGCGAGAAAGAGAGAGAGATCGCGCGAGCGCGAACGAGACGGAGCGAGAGGGCGACAAGTATTTTCCCTGTCTGCCTTCGCTCCGCGCTACTCAGGCGTCGATATATCAGCAGTCGGCGAAAGAAGTTCAATGTGGCGGTAAAAGCGGACGGTAATGCAGATTGCGGGCTCAGGGCGTCTCCCGTTACCGCGTTGCATCGCATGGTGCACATCTCTCGAGTGCACCGTCCGCTCGCCTCGTCGTCGGCGACCGCCCATTGGCCGTCGCCTCGCTCTCCATTCCGTGGATTCCTAGCCGATTAATCCCCCCGACAGCCACGGGAAGCCCGTGGTCCGTGGATCTTAGCAATACGGATCCTAGAATACGTCCGCGAATATTGTCGCGCCTACGATGATCACCGTGCGATTTACGCACGCGACTCCGTACCGAACAACTTGCCGAAATCTTAGCTCACCTAAGGAACCTACAGATTTCAGAATACACGGGGAAAAGTTGAGGCCTTCGCAGAATCAAAAATATAAGGAACAAGGAATTAAACATAGGGAACTGAAGGGAAGGAAAAATCTTCCTTCTTCCCTCTTCCACATCCCAATTTCCCATGTTTGATTCCTTGTTCCTTATATTTTTGATTGTGCGGAGGCCTTTAACGACTGTTAACATTTGTAATTCCGAACAAAATGAAAAAAGTGATAGTCGTCGTTCTTCGATAAGAAGAAATGGGTTTCATTTAAGTATGATGGCTACATAATTTAAGCTGTTAGAGAGACGGTCGACAATTAAAAACGATTATTTGCCCAGCGAGAAACGTCGCGGCCGTTACTCACAACGTCCGTGACCGGCATGCGAACGGAAATTTTTCATCTGCGCATTAACGAGAAGGTACCTGAGTCGAGGACCCGAAATTTCTGTCGAGACACACGGTAGACACGAGAAGGCGCGTTGCGCGGAAGGATGCGCGGCGATTCGTAAAAAAAGTCCGTGAGAGAGGCAACGATACCAGTTCCGAAGTTCCGAGAACCTCGACGGGCCCGCCGTAACGATCATCGGGAAGGCTGGAAAAACACTAACCGCGCTCACGATGGGGAAGAGAGATTTCTCAGGAAGGAGGCCCCGGGAGCTCGCTCGTCGCGCTTCTACGGTGCTTACATGTGTATTCGGCGTTCTCAAGGTTGGTAGATAGGTATGTAGAAACCTTCCATACAATGCGCGTAGTGCCCACTTACTATCGAAAGGATCAATACGGGGGACATGCACCGACTTGCTTGCTTGGCTTGCTTGCCTGGTTGCTTACTTGCCTACCTGCCTGCCTGCCTGCCTACGTTCATGAATCTCCGTCGCCTGCAAGACTGTAGGTCACGCAGCGCCTTCGTGGGATACACATTTCGAAGGAAGCAGGAATCCTTTGGAAGAGGAATGCTAGTCATCCGAACGACTGTCGATCGCGAGTCGGCAACAATATTTGTCGTGCGCTTTTCGACAAGGGATCTTGTTCCTCTATTTCGATGGACTTTCGTTCTAATTGGGACAACCATATATTACGATTTATGGATAAATTATCAATGAATGTAGTAGAGCTCTTGTGAACGATGACCAACGATTAGTAGGGACAAGAGACTACTTTTTAGAACGGTCATTCTAATTGAAAGCGACGGGAGTTTTCTCGTTAGAATAAAAAATACCGTGCAGGGTCGAGTCTCAAAAGCCATTGGTTCGCTTGCACGACCGTCGATATTTGCGAGTACCGTTTCAGACCTCGCGTCCTCCGTCTTCGCGGTCTCGAAAAGCGAGAGCCGCCGAGAGTCGCCTCGGCTATCGAGTTTCTTCGAAGTGCGGAACGGGGAACAAACGGAGGTCACCCTACCAGGGGTGTAGCATCGGGACAGTGCCCTTCACCCTCCTCGGTCAACCGCGTCCCGTAATCGGAGGAACTCGGCAGCACTCGTGTGTTCTCGCAGGACTACAACGCGGTGAGAGAGTGAGAAAGAGAGAGAGAGAGAGCGAGAGAGAGCAGAAGGACGAGGTTTGCGAGGAACGATCCGCAAATTCGTTCGCACCAGCGTTGCCAACCGTAAGCCAGAGCTACGGTATTTACAACACGACGATTACATCATGGAGTACCAAGCGCGTCGGGAATACAATAGCATATGCAGATACCTCACGATACAAAATCGTACTGCTGACTCATCGTCTTTCTAGTAAATTTCTTTGTCCAAGTTCCCCTTTAGTAGGGAGTCAATCGAAAAGCGTGAATCATTGTATAGTATTAAATATCCTTCCTATCTGTGTCGTTCCCAAAACGGAATTACGTTTTAACGTTACGTTCTGTGAACGGTATAACAGAAGGAACAGCGTTGAAGCGTTACGGCTGAGGAATGCCCTCTAGTGTATCCGGTCGAGTCTTTTTCGCCTCTCGCTGAATGTATTTCACACCGCGTGCCAAAACTCCATGCCGGATAAACAGATTAATATGCGGTAACGGCGCATATATTATCCGCAATGAATTTCGCTGGATGAGGGGGTGGGAGGGGGGGGGTGGGGGGGGGGAGGCGAGGGCCTTCACTCGCGAGGATCTCTCGACTCCCCGTTCCCTTTTGCCCATCGCTGCTCTCGCGCCGTGTGTTGCCCCACCGCCCGCTTCATTGTTCAGTCGGCCAATCACGCCCACGGCTAAGGAGAGCTTGCGGCATCGCGCGTGGCGCTCGTGCGTTCTCGCCCGACAGACGAGACGGCCCGATTAGGCCGAATTCGCACGAGTTCGCTACCGAGCCAGTCGGTTCGAGCGTTGCAGGCGACCGAGGGGGTACGAGGGGGGAAGGTGGAACGATGCAAGAGAGGAGCGAGAGAGAAAGAAGGAGAGCGGGGACGATGGAGGGACGAAGAAAGGGAAGAAGAATCCGCGCGCGATCCCCACGAGTCGATTCGACCTACGATGCGAAGTGCGCAACGGGCGGAAAGAATCGGGGCATCCGTAGGCGACCCCCGGAAGCGAGCTAGCGAGGTGTCCATTCGATTTCCGCGTATCCGCACGGGGATATGTCAAGCCGCCTGTGAAAAGTATGTTTTCGGTACCCCTTTCCCGGCGCGTTCCCGTGATTAATCGATCGGGAAGTGTCCTCCCTCCCCCCGGCACGCTGCTAAACAACCGCGAGGTTAAAACGAGGCAGATCGTTTTGCTTTGTAACAACAAATCTGAAGTCTCGAAAAGTTTAAGAAAGCTATTTTATCTATTGAGCACCATTCCACAGTGCGAATCCGTTCGCACTCTACGAAATGATCAACTCGTGGCCATAAGTTGACGCCACGTTACAATTTTTTTTAAAGCACAGCCGACTCTGGTAAGTTTGACGCGAGCTCGAAGATCCTAATCGCGCTATAAAGTTACCAGTGTTTTAGGAACTGATGGCGTTAAAACGTACGCGACTCTAGCGGCGGTCTGATACAAAACTAGGGCAACGATTGGGAGTGGGGCAGGAAATCGCTAATCGGGCTTAATTAGCCAAGGTTCCCCGTGCAACTGCGATCCTGTGGACGGTGAACCAGATATACTGCGTTATCATTATCATTGCGAGCCGCCGGCGAACGGCTCGGGCTCGCATCCTGCTGCTCCAAGCAGCGGCTCAGCTGGGAGCGGGAGGCGGCGTGATCTGTCGCCCTCGGCGGCTACGTCCCAAGTGGCGAGACACGGCCAGCGGGTGGCGGCGCGCGGCAGGTGCAGCTGACGGCGCGGGCGGACAGAAGGGAGGGAAAAAGAGAGAGAGAGAGAGAGATAGCGTGCTTTCGGCTCCTCCCGACGCGAGACGACGCGACACGATCGTCGTCGCTCGACTGGACGGCGGGCGCGGAGTGTATATAAATAGGCGGCACGTCGACCGACCGTCTGGTCTCTCACCGGTGTTACGCTATTGCATGCACGCCACTTCGTGCGGATACGCGCGCGAGAGGGGTGGTTTTCTCGTATCGACTCGCGCCATGTCTCTGCATTACCGACGATGACGACGACGATGATGACGATGACGATGACGATGAGGGTGACGGCGATGTAACATGGACGGCCGAGCCTTCGGTAGACATATGTATGCATGAGGGTTTTCCGGCTGGAAGATGTTCCCGGAAAATTCATACGTCAATGTATCGTTTTCGATAACGTCGTTTCCAATACTTGTCTTTGTCATATACTCTCTTCGGGTGCTTATAAAATCATATCTAATTTAAGAAGAATTATAAGAGAATAATTGAACAATATTGCGTTGATGTCTCGTGAGATGATGCAGTAATGTGATTGCAAATATATATATAATAATGATGCCTTATCTGTATTCGTCAAGGGAGGAACGATGATAGAAGAAATAGAAATAGAAAAAACGCGCGCGATGATAAAACAAGTGATAGAACGATGATAGAAGAAGTGGAACTAGAAGAACATCCCGACTTTAAAGCGAAAATATTGCTAGGTGTATTCTTTCTGTTGAGAAAGAAACGTACGAATCTTCTAATTAACTTCATATGCTTATGATACAATTTATTTCGTGATGCGGCAGGAATTTTTTTACTGATAAACATTGTGCTGAGTATACAAAATCCTTTCGAAGGATAAGGTAGCCCATTGGTCCAGCGGAAACTTCAGCGACCAACGGTTTGCCGCAGAGAGAGCGTCACATCGATCGCAAAACCAGAAGCTTCTCGCGGAATTCTCCGGCGCGTTCACGAAAGGGTTGCGCTCATTTCACTCACAAAACAGCTGTCAATCCCTATGAAAATAAAATAAAACAATATAGGAAAATAAAACGAAACAAATATACGTTTCGCCATTCACGAAATCTGGTAATTGGTTCCTGATTACGTATGGATTATATATTAATTGAATAATTCAGCTAAATTATGGTGCTTGAAAATAAAGATGTAATTTAAAATGGTAGAAAACGGAAATTTTTATAATTTTTAAATATAATTAAGTAATTATAAAAATAATTATACCGATTATTAATTGCTTGGAGAAGGCCGATTTAACGTCGTGGAATCGATGCAATTACGTCTCTCTAACGAAATAATTAAACGTAACCATAAACGGATAAAAAGACGCGAAGAGAAAGACAGGGGCCAGGCGGAGAGTCGCGATTGGTGGCCCGATAATACGCGGGGTCCAATTAGCGCGCGTAACGCTCGCACTCGTAACGCCGAACTCCCGCGACACGACATTACGAATATGCGGAGGGAATACCGCGGTAACGCGCACGCTGTTGCCAGATTTTTTTACATCACGTGTCTCCGCGTGCTCCGATTAATCGCGAGCGACGCGGCATGGTGCTTGCGTACGCCTTAAAAGCGCCCGAAGGCCATTACGTAAGCGTCGACTACGTTCTCGCCGCGTCTCGCTTCAGCGACACCTCGTCATCGATCCGCGATTTCCATTTCGAGGCACGGCGCTCCTCGGAAAGGCAGAAAAAAAAAACAGGGGCCACTTAGGGATGACCGTTGAATGAGCGGCTTCTCGTGTCGAGGGGAGAAAATAAATAGAGTTCGCGCCATGAATTTTCGAATTACGGTCGTTACGAGTGAAGTTAGGCGAATGTCGCTTAACCATTACCTCGTCATTCGTAAGATACTCGATTCAGAGTCCGATTCGAGCTAATGTTATCACCGCTTGGACATACCGACCGAGAGAGAGTCAAGAAGCGGATAACGCGAAATACTTTGATCGTTAACCCAAACTGTACAACACTCGGATCGGAGTCTCGCTTTCCGGCGATGACCCGGCCATAGTGCTCGCAGCGGAGCGGAGCCTGGACATATCGTAGTGATTGGGATCAATACGTTTAACCACACTACCACGCAATAACACCCCTACTCGTCCCCTTTCGCCTCCATCGACCTCACTCCGTCCGTCTCGCCCTCCGCCTCTCGCTTCCGCTCCTTCCATCCGCTTCGCCTCCGTCGACCTTGCGGCGAATTCTTTCGTGTACCGCGAAAACCCGCATTGAGTCGCGTGAAGGCAAATTTACATGGCTCGCTTCTGACGACTCTCAGTCGCTTTTAGCCATTGGACGAACGATCTAAGGAGGATACACGTAAACAGAAGCCTATAAAGCGGGCTCTTAACAATCGTATCCGACGTAAATTCACGTGGAAAGACAGATTTAAGATCGACGGAATGGATATGCGAAAGGGACTCTGCACAGCAGTCTAATGAAAAATACGCGATGAACCGCGAGATATCCGGGGGAGATTCCACCGTTAGTAGGGAAATCGCGTCTCCCTCGTCGTTCCACAGTCATAACACGACTTATAAATAGAGGATGCAAACGTGCAAGCGTACGGGATAAGAATACCAGCGGGAGATTTGTAATATCGTTACTTCGTTCACATTTCGATACTCCGCCCTTTGACCGTGCTACGGTGTAATCGAGCGCGAGAGGAAGCGCCGAACTGTTTAAATATAGGGAACAATTTAAGTAATTGCGACAATGGGACGAGAGTGCGATACCGCGAATAACTTCCGATTACCGCGGATATCGCGGCTTTCGCCTCCTAGCAGTTTTTGCCCTCCGCGGTCGCGCGCAAATCCGCATTTTCGGATAGTACGTTAATAACGGTACGGACGGTTAATTAACACCGTTAATGAGCAAGCAGATAATGATGACGTTAATTCGACCGGCGACCGCGTATTATTATCCGAATCTCTTATTTACGGCGGGATTCGAATCGGCAATGGCGCGGGCCCATTAGCGAGCGCAGCCCCGATGCGTTTCCTAAATCAGCGTGACTGCCACATTTCCGGCGCGGTGCATCGCTTGCCGTTGTTATAGCCGATAAGTCGATTAATAAAATCGCCGAGTGAGCGATTATCGTAAGCGTGACGTAATTAGTCACGATTATCCACGATATATATTTAATCCCCATCGTTTTTGTCTGTTTCTTCAAAACGGCGGTCGCGAGGAAGTAACAGTGTTTACGGCAAACTTAAGAATTATTCGCATTTTTACGCGGAACGTACCTCGAGCGAATTCTCCCCGCGATCATTCTCCATCAAACAGTTGCGCGAATGGGAAATCGATTTTCGAAGCTCGAGCGAAATTATTCGCGGATACCCGGCGCATCTCGAAGCGGTCGGAGCCGCCATATTGTTACTGGATGCATTCGCCAGAAGACACCTACCACACTGATACACCGACTCTAGACGCTAACTTTATACCTATTAAGGTCCGGGGATCGATAGCGGGTACGTACTACGTATACGTCGCGCGTACTAAATACTGTATTGCATGTACAGGGTGAACGAGCGGTTACGGGCGGCTGGAGATCTCTAACGAGGAATGGTGGAGGAATGGCGAGAAATCTCGAATGTACGGAAGCGGCTTCGACGTAGCGAACGACGGGACGGTGTTGGCGCGTCCCCGAGGAAGTGCCTCGGCGGAGCATCATGCCGGTCGATCGGGCGAATTTAATCGACAATTTAATCGAGCCGATGAAAATCGCGGGCTCGGCGTCGCGTGTAACGCGCGAATTTAATTCGTCGCTCGCCCAATAAACATACAATGCTCGAGCCCGAGCTCGCTGCTATTATGCGATCGTTGATATCACTATGCACCGCCATGTGCCGAAGAAGGAGCGGCAACACAGTGCGGCGAAAGCTCGCTCGATCATTGCCAACCTGACGACAGCTTCTGCGTCCTGCGGCACCTTCCTCGGTTCCTCCGTGCATCTCACGCTTTAAACCTTCTATTACCGAGATAGCGTGTAGAGCGTAGAAATGAGCGCGCTAACTCGGCTGATTTTGATACATACTTTACAAGCCTAATATCATGGCACATAATATCATGTACATTTTTTTACACACAACTCAGAATCCTACCAAACCAGTTAAGGATCAAGACTCCGTGGATCTGAGTGGCGACGGGGCGAAACGGCAGTTTTGAACGTTGCATAATAGCGAAGTGAAAGTAGTTGATTGATCAGTGACGGACCGCGAAGCGGATCAGCGGGACTTGGGACTCTTCATTGGATTACAATGACACTTCATCAAGAGTCGATAGTCGGCCTAAGTCGGCCATTTTGATGGCTGTGACGTCCCGTAGAAGGAGGGGGGGGAGCAGGAAAAAAGTAAGTGGCGAAGCTGTCGCTGGATATTTCGAAGTATCGAGAATTTCTACACAGATCTCGACGCTTATTGAGTTGTCGTCTTATTTCTATCTAAAATTGACTGTCCAAACGATACATCTGATTACTTATCGAGCGTAGCCTCGGGATTATGTTATGCGTAAACTAACGTACTTTTCGCTCGAGCGAAACTGTTTTAGCGCGAATCGAGGAGGAGATTCAATTCCGGTGTATCTAAAGGGTTAATTAAAGACCGTTTGGATACAGGATACGGCGGACGAGCGCCTCTACAGCGATACCTACTGCTTGTAACTTACATGGGGAACGGCGGGTTTCTATGCGGACTTTGGGCAAATGGAATCGACAGGGAGTTGAAGGGGGGAGGGAAGGGGTTGGAAATGGATATATATACATATATATACAGAGTGCTGAGCTCCTCTCGATCGATCCTCGAAGGATGTGGAGACCAACAGAGGTGACTCCGAAAGAGAGAGAGAGAGAGAGGAAGGGGAGGGTGAGAGAGTAAGCGGAGGGAGGACAGGGAGGGGGAGAAATAGAAGAGAGGAGAGCGAGAGACTCGTCGAGAAAATAACTAATAGGGGTGGGGTTGCAAGAGACGCTGCGGATGTGAGCGGATGTGGCGAGGAAGGGCAGGGGGGGGCAACAGGGGGAATGAGTTAGATAAGGATGAGAATATTGGGCCAAGTGGAAGGGAAACGAAGAGATGATGCTCGCGCTTGGAAACTACCTATGCCCGTCGCCGCGCCGGTACGAACAGTACTGCAAAATGTCGGGTACCTACGGATTCCTTCCGTGCCCGTGCGTATACATCGGGTGTCCCGGAAAGAGACACGGAGCATCAACGTGAAGATCCGATGTGATTCGACGGATGGGCGAGGGATACCCGAGGCAGACGCAGTCACAGAACGATTGCGCGAAGTCCGACTGACTTTAAGCACGATTAAATTAATAATATGAAAAAGCCACGATTATATATATAAATTGATGACACGAAGTTATGATTGTTCCGAGTACTAATAGATTCGCACGACTATTCGCGCTTCAAGATCTGAAATATCAAATGCCAACTTGTCCAGACCTGTCCGGATCTGTCTCTCGAATAACGAGCCATAATTCAAGCAGCTTGCAAGCTTGCCAGCGCAAGATCCGCGAACAATAACGAACGATCGCGAGTCTCGCGATGAAACAATCGCGTGATCGTGCAACGGGGATGCTACGAAGGCTTTGATTCGACATTGTATAAATAGCATAAACCTTTGCGGCCTCTAGGGTCTCTACAAATAGGAGGCCGCGTTGTATAAACGGTTAGTAGACAAGCGGTAGACTAGAGGACAGGCGGCAACGACTTAGGTCTCACTTCGGTTCGAACGAACAGGGCAGGGGCAGGTATAAATCTTCGCCGTTGGACTTCGGCCGGGCGGCAAGCTCGATGCCGGGATTTCTTTCTCTCACGTAGCCAAGGAACGGTCGATATACGGAGCACGAGTCGATAAACTTGTACTTCCGGTTAATAGGCGTCTCGACCGAGGGACACTTTAAATAAGGAACGCAACTATTCTATCTAATTACGAACTGCGAGTTGAGAAAGAGAACGGTGTCCCTGTAATGGTTTTGTGAATGATTAATATGGCTTCGGAACTCAGAGATATGCATTTTCATGGAAAGTTCGAGAACAAGGGTAGATCTCGAACTTCTTGCTACAACGCAAGAAGCCGTAACATTCCTGAAGCGATGCAAGAAGCTCATAGAACCTCGGTCGCACGCCGGTGCATGCTGCATCATCGCGCAGTCGCGTGGGTGTGGGTGAAACTGCGTTTATGCGCGCACGCACACCCCGCGTCCTTCGGCGAAAAGGACGAAAAAGGATGAACAGAGCGATGAACAAAGAGATGCACGAGAACGAAGCGCGAAGGATCGCCCGCTGTTCCAGCGATGGCGTTTCCAGAACGAACGTACATTCGTGAGGGGGCAAAGCTGAGATAGCGACTGTACGTTTATACGTACTGTAAATCCGAGCCTGTTGCGTATTACCGCGAAAGTAACGCCGGGCGTTTGGTTTATCCCGACGCGAAAGAGGTCGATGGCGACCCTGGACAAGTCGAGTTACCTGCGAGCGAAGTTATACCTGAGAGAAATATCGCCTCGAGTGCAAGCGCGTCGATACGTTTGTAGGTGTAGGTGCACTTACACGTATTAAGCGGTCCTCACGCGCGGATATCGCCGCTGCGTACTTTGTCCCGTTTGCGATCCTTGCTAATCGCGAATAAAATTAGACGTCGGATCGGAAGAGGTGGAAAGAATCACGATCGTGGAGAATCGCGTACATAGCGCGGCTAAGAAAGGAACGGACGCGGTGGTAACGTTACAAACACAGTCGATAATAGTCGACGACTGTGCGAGGGAGAAAGAGAGAGAAAGGAAAGAGAGTACCGGCCGTGACGTCGCCGACCATGTGAGAGCACCCTTAAGCACGAAGCGCGCCCCCCTCCCCCCCTCCAACCCCTGCGCCTACCCCTCCCGCACTCTCACGGCTCGGCGGGCGCGCGAGAGCGCGTCGGGCTCGCGCACTTGACTGCCGTGCTCTAAGTGAGAGCGCCACGTGACGTCGTCGCGCACGACCCCAGGCCGCTGTGCTTCCGATAGCACGCGGGCTGATCGCACGGCGCGCCGCGATTGGCCACACCTTTTCGTGCGGCCGCGCCGCTCTTCGGATGCGATGCAACGATAATAAAACGAGCGCGACTGTCTCTCTCCGTCTCCGTCGTACTCGGCGGCGGTGGACGCGGAGTCGGAACGACACGACGCGGTTGTGACGGATGCAAAATGCATGCGTTACCACTTCGTGCGCGGGCCTTACACGCAAATACGAGTGACCCGGCAACGTCGCCGGTCTGTCTGTCTGTCGGTCTGTCAGTCGGTCGGTCGGTCGGTCGGTCGGCTGGTTGGTTGATTGGTTGGTCGGTCGGACGTATACAGGATGTCGCGCACGACACGGATCTACCGGCTTATCCCCTTTGACGGATATTTCGACTCGCCTCTTGTTCTTCATCTTTTATGCATTCAGGCCCGATAATGTAGCCATACCGCGTATCTATGAATGTTCCGCTATAGCTATGTATACTATTCTGCCTAGTTATATATATATGTTTAACTCATCGATCCCACCGATTCCATTTCTGGGACACCTTATAGTATTACGCAGCTTGCTTCAGGTAATATATCCGATTTAGAGATCCAGAATAAGAGCCAATCACGATCATGTCTGGTGTTCTTAAAATGGAGATGTTAGACCAAACGGGTATACTACCGTGTCTTTAATAACGCCGTTAGCGTACACAGACGGTTCGCTCCCTCCTGGGTCTCTCTCTACGGGGATGACACTCGCTCGTCGATACTCTTTGTCGACGTTACGTCACCGAGAGACGCGGATACTAAATGTCTGAATAAATGCAAGTACGATCGATATAGGCGGGTCGTTGTAAATATTACATTATACGCGGCAAGTTTCTACGCCGAGTACGTAATATATCCCCTTCTACAGGATGTGTCTTGGGAGAGGTAGAATTTCGAAGAAGCGAGCTTTATACTCTCGAAACGATATCGAGAAGATATTTTAATTCGACGGTGTTAAATTTATACGGAATTGCAATCGCTACACGGTAACACGGACCTCTCGCGTTCGAGCCTGCTCGTTCGGGACACTCTGTATGTCTCGTGATGTCGTAATTTGCCGAAAATAGAGTCGACGTGTACGCAAATGAGTGAGTCTCCGGTAGAAAAGAACTAGAATCGCGATATGTGATCGATATCCTTCGCGCGATATTGTACAGTTATAAATTAATCATGGCCAGATATGCTTTTTAACGGTGCGTTCACACATTGGTTATCGAATAACGTAAAATATCGTTATTAATGCGCGTATCGACGTAAGCGTGAGTATATGGTCGGCACGCGCGTTAAAACAGCCCAATGTTTCTCTGCGTAAACAATTCTTTTATTCAAACAAATTTCGCCCCGGACGTTTCGATCGTTCATTTTGGTCATCATCAGGCCGTACAATTACTCTTTCACATTCAATTATTCCGCGTTGTTTGAACAAAAGAAATGTTTACGCACCGACACATCGACGTTCCGGGCTTGCGTTGCCCGTATTCATATCGGCCTCAAATCTGCCACTTTATTATATCGTTTCGATACGTTTCTTTTTGGGAAAAGTAATGATGGTTCTCATCGTCTACAGATGCGGGTTACCTAGCGTTATTGTGTTATACAGGTAAGATATAGGGAAAGGTTGGGCAAAGCGGAGTAGTGGGGCAGATCGGGGTACCAACATTTTCTTGTCTGTTTGATGCTGCAACTTATCGATAATTATTCGAGAATTATATTCAAGCGTCCCGAAGGCCATGTTGCCAGCAAGAGATGCCACTTCCCTCGAGTCGTTTGCGTGTTGTGTAGCGTGGAATATTTTGGTTCAATTTATAATATTCAGCTTGTGTTTTCGTGGAAGTAAGTGTATTAAATTCAGTATCTTCTACTTTAAACTCCCCAAATCAATTATATAGTCCTTTATATATCCGGGGATATATAATTGACTGTATAAATCATATAATTGACTATATAAATTATATAGTCAATTATATATCCCCAAATTAAATATGTGGTCAAAGCCTTATTTTAATGCCATTAGATTGTAGTTATAAAGCATTTGAGTATTCAATAAAACAGTATAACCTGGATGTTAATAGTGGGAGGATTCGTATCCTTTACATAAAACTCTGTCACATGTTGAGTTTTTAAATATATTCAAAAATTCATACAAGCAACTTTATTATGTTATTCTTAACATAATAAACTAGAATTTTGTAAAAAAAAAAGTTTTTTGTGCATTTATATGTCTTGTTTTATTAGTTTAAAGATTAAGTACCCCGCTCTGCCTCATCTATCAATAAGATATTTTGCATTCACACTAGGAAGGCCGTTATGGATAAATCGTAAAAAGGAAAAAGAAAATGAATCATGAGACGACATCGCGGAACGGCGTAATCACGAGTGCCGGTTCGTAAAATCTCGGACGCGAACGTCTCCTTTTATTACGCGTGCGACTCGTTCCGTTCCATAATGAGCACCTGCCGGACTTGACTCCAGCGTTTATTGGCTCTATGCCAGTGACATAATAATCGTCGGATTTTATCGGGGGATCGAGCTGCGGCGGGGCTACCGCGGCCGGTAGCCGATTTTTGTATCATCCTCTCGCTGCCGGTATTAAGGGTCGCCAGAAAACTCAGGTGATAGAAAACGAGAAGCAATGTCACGTGGCCGCGACGTGCGTGACAATTCGAACGTCGCGGTTTCGTCATGAGATAAAGGTCGGCGATGATGCACGTTGCCGGCCTCCGAGCACGTGATAAAGCGATAAATGGAAAATTTGCGGACGAAATGCAAGTCGCCTCGCCGACATACGGCAACTATTGCGATCACGTGCTCCACGAGCTAATTACTCGTTTCAGCGGTATGAGGTCGATAAAGCCGATAGTGTATCAATAGGCTGAGCGATAATCTACTAGGCGAATGTCGTCCGGGGAACGATTCGTCATCGCCTAACGTTATCTTGTACAATGTAGCGAGCTTTTCCCTCCACGTGAACGTTCGCAAGATGACGGCGAAGAAAGGAGAATATCTTTGTACGGGATAAGAGAATCGAAGAGAAGGGACGCGTGTGTGTGCTATAGGCAGCTCACCCTCGCTCCGAGAAAGCGGGCCTCCAATAACTCCTGCTTCCTTGGGTCCAGGGTGGCCTGAAAGTGCTCCATCTTGACGCCAGCGCCTGGAACAACAAGTCACAGCGAATTACACTTCGACCTTTCGCCTGTGGCATCGGTGGAAAAAGAACGAAGAGTCTGCGATAAGAATCGAGAAGCGTATCGACGATCTACAAGAGTCGATCGCGTTCGGATGTACTCCGAGATCTTCTCGATTGATCTGATCGCGAGAAATCAACGCGATATATCAGAATGTAAAAGAAACGAAGACAAGGCGAGGAGGGCTCAGAAAAAAAGGAAACAGAGAAAGAGATTAAGCAAGGGTTAGCCGCGCGGAAAAAACGCAAAGCTTTCCGGCAGAGCCGATATTAAGTACCGGATGACGCTATTACGCGCCACGCGGCCATAGGAAGATCGTTGCGCGTTGCACCTGAATTTACCGCGATTTCTCTCTATCCGCGCACGTGGAGATCAGAACAAAATTCCTCGATAAGAATCTCCGAGCGCGATGGAACGCCTTTGGTCGCGACCGTGCCTGTTCTTTTGCGTTGGACCGAAAGGAGCCTCGATTGCATCGCGAAGGGTTTATCCTTGGGCGAAGTTCTTGGGCGGGGGAAAAATGCGGGGAAAACGATAACGCTTGTCCATCGACGACGTTTCGGTGCGTTGCAGCCCGAATTCTCCCAAGCAAATTCGAATAAGAACGCCGCCTTCGAACTACTTCGACGACGGTGTATCCACCGCATCGTCAGCATCCCCGGCTCGTCGACTGCGACGCTGCCGAAACCGCCGATGATTACCGCGCGCGCAATAAACTGGACATCCCGCGGCTCGTAAACGGCGCAATCCAAGTGCTATAATTAGCGTTTGCGGGGTCACGTTATGCCGGGTATTATCTATTTCGATCAAACGGATTGGATTTAACTCGCGTCGATTCTCGCCGCGAATAAACCGCGCTCTATTGTGCGACTACGGAACCCGTCTCCGTAAAATTAGTCGAATCGATGACGGCTGACAGAAATAATAGATAACTCGCCTGTTAAACAAAGCGCACGCTTTTACGCGCCGCGTTGCGTGCCTTTCCATCTTTATTATTCACGGTCGCAGACGTAACTACTATCCAAGGAAAGAGTCACCCTACAGAGTAGTTAACCATTCTCGGAACATAATTTCCCAGAAAAAACTGGATCGCCGACTTTAATAAACTCGTCTAAGTCCACAGTGCGCGGGGACTTTTTTTTGATATTTACAACTGGAATCTTTACTAACAATAAGCGGTAAATCTTTAGAAATTCACTGGCTAGCGAGACGACACGCATACGGCGCCAACAAAGGCTGCGTTCGAAAACATCACCCGAGTGCACCCACGTAACATTTTATCCTTGTTGTTCACCGAATGTTAAACAAGGATAAAATGATACATGGGTGCACTTGTATGTATCGTAAGAACTTTAGTTTTCATAGATTGGACTATTGCCGAAGTAAATAAATATTCTATTCTATTCATAGATTGGACTATCAGGGATCGTCCCTCTCTCCCCTCGTCCTGTTATCAACGCGTGCATACACGACTGAATGAGTCGCACTGCTCGCCGTTACTTTCGAGAATCACTGCAATCCGTTAAAGACATTATACACGTTCACGATGCGTGACTGGCCGTTGCGCGTTACCAAACGGCGCAACGTTGTTTTATACCGCCGATGTTTAACGATCTTTTCCGTTTCTGCGATCGGATCGCCGCAGGTAATATTCGCGCGCTCCGGGTCCGACGGGAAAATTGAGAAAGTGATGGGGAAAATTTGATCGTCGCGGTATGCGACAATTAAAGCCACTTGGACCGGGGCAGTCGGAACGCATCTGGCTCGCTCGATAAATCCGAGCGAGTGAACGCGCGAAGCGCGCGCGCGCACTCGCTCGCGCGAGTGCAGTAGCGCAGTCAATGAACTCGTCGTCGGCCACAATTTTCATGTAAAACGGGGGCAAGGCTATTTTATTCGTAGTGCGCCTGGGATAGACGAACGCGGACTCCGCCGTAAGAGAAGATAGACGCGGTTCGCCGAGGCGCAGGGTTTAATTGTGCAACCCAAAACAATGCGCCTTTACGACACGGCGTGTAACGTCGCGCGACGAATCCGGGAATACTTCGATTTCATCGCTTAAAAATTGCGTGACGCGAGAGATTCAAGTCGGGACTTAACATATGCATGCCGCAATAAGGCTTCCCCGATCGGCGCGACGATCTTGATCCGTCCCCCTTCGCCACCTTCGCTGATTGGGCCCCGGTACCTTTAGCTTCGCATGGCGCGACGTTTACATCGGCGAAGTGTCACGACGGCAACGGCTGGAATTTCATTCGTTCTACAAAAGGCGCGGAGAAAGCGAGGCGCTAGCAACAATGTGAGACGTTGCTCAGGATATTTCGCGAGCGATTCTACAGCCGCGAATTGCATAGCACGAGCGCGCGCGCGCGTCCGTCAGTCGCCGGCCGAATCCTCCGCATCCTCCGAAAAAGTGTGCCATCCGGACGACAGCGTCGTCTCGGCAGCGTCCAGCGGCACCGCGATGGCTGTCGAGGAACGATCCACTTGTTGTTCGCCGGACAATGCCGAGACGCGACAGAGGCTGTCAGGGAGCAGCAACAGTCGTCTCTATCGTCGATCTCATCGTGACTGGCGACATTTGCGGAGGGATGACTAATTAGATGCGATTTCGCGAGGATCTATTATTCCGCGAGCCGCTCGCGCATATATGTATTCTCGCCGCGGCGATGAAAACACGAGAAAAGCCATCGCGTTTCATCGCGATCAATGGACGCGCGCGAGTGTAACTTTACGCAACGCGGGACGCAGCGGTTCGCATACTGCGCGATAATCATCGCATTCCTGCTCAAGCGAGTATCTCTGCAAGAAATAAATACTTTGTTTTCAACATTGAGTGTCTGGCTTTTCTTTTTCCTCGTACATCGATACACTCTTTACCATCCGCAATTTTCCGGCGCGATAGAACGGCAGGCGTTAGTCGGTTAACGTGTAACGTTATCGGCAAGTTCGGAGTCGTCGCGCGACTTATTGGACTTGCAATTAGCGGGGATCTTATTTTCACGGGGAAAACTGCTCTCCCCGCGGGTAGGGTTGCCATCCGTCCTCTTTTCCTCGGACCCCCTTTCCCCTTTTCCTCTTTTTTAGGGCGTCCGGGGACGTCCGGAGAGATTTTTCGAATGTGTCCGGGGTAATTATAAATGTCCGGGGTTTAAGGTTTAAGAGCATTTCTAAATATTTTGCATTTTAGATTTAATTAACCACATCATATGATTAATTAATCACTTCAATTTACCGATAAAAACCAATAGTTTTGTGCTGATTTGGTTTTTTAATATATTTGATAATTATTTGTCATTTTATTGATATTTTAAAAATACCAATGACAATATAGCACGTATGGTATAGGTACAATCGAGGGGTAAACCGCTGACCAAAATTGTGTACACCAATGCCTAGAGTAATGCCCAAAATTAGGCATTACTAAGTACACATAGTACACAAAAGTACACTAAAGTATACTAAAAGTACACCATTTTTGGGCATTACTAGTGAATTTTTTATGTAATGCCCACTAATGTGCCCTAGTAATGCCCACTAATGCCCCAAATCTGTACAGCGCAATGCCCTCAGCGGTTTACCCCTCGGGTACAATAAGGTAGATACCTAATAATAAAACTTCTTTTAAATTAAAAACATGTTTAATTTATGCATTTTACTCAAAGTACTATTGAAAACGAGATGTAAAATAATTATTCATTTATTGTTTATTATAACCAATTTGCTAACCTATTTGCATTTTTGTATGCATCCGGTTGCAAGCGAAATGTCCGGGGTTTTTGGCTTATGAGTCAATAGGTCTGTTTCTTTTAGCAGTGCAGCTGAACTAGTGCAATAGATTAGAATGAAACAATGTATACTTGTCTCATTCTAACTTATTGCACTAGTGTGCACCAATTCAGCCAGTGCAGCTAAAAGAAACAGACCCCTAGTTTTGACATTTTTATTATGGCAACCCTACCCGCGGGGCACTTATGGCCATTTCTACCAATGCAGATTAACTTTAATCTCAGTTTAACTTACTCTTTATCTTTTTCTAATTCTTAGAACTAGAAAAAGATAAAGAGCGAATTAAACTGAGATTAAAGTTAATCTGCATTGGTAGAAATGGACATTAGCTGCGTAAAATGACAAAACTCGTGATTCACCGAATCTGCCTAATAGCGTTTTCGATTGAGCTGGGTTCAATCGCTCTCGGAGCGATTATTGTCGTCACAACTTGCGCTGATTGGATTATACTTTTAGATCTGAACTATTGGTCTGTTCTTTTTGGCTGCACTTCTGAACTAGTGCAATAAGTTAGAATGAGACAAATATATTTTCTTTCATTCTAACTTATTGCACTAGTTCAGAAGTGCAGCAAAAAGAACAGACCATATGATAGGACCATTCTTCTGGATCTACAATGGAACCCAGCCTGGGTTTACAAAACCCAGCCCCAAAGGCGTCCGCAGGATTTTTTCCAGGATGGGGGCATGATTCAAAATATTACTTCCAGAATTAAAATACTTATAATTTGAAATTTATACACCTTTTGAAATTATAATTCTATGGATCAGGGCAAAGATCGACAAGGTTAGCACAACTTTGTCTTTCCTTTATTTAAAGGGAGAAAAAATTCTTCATTTTTTGCTGATTCCAGGGGGGGAGGGCAAATGCCCCCTCTTGCCCCCTCCTGCGGACGCCCATGCCCAGCCCAATCGAAAACGCTAATAGATTCTTGTCTCAACGAATCCGCGACAATTGTTTGAAAGATAGCGTGGCCGAGCGGGGGTCAACTGAGACCTTCAATATTGTATCTCAGTGAAATGCTGAAAGATCGGCAACGACGAGGAGTTGACGAGTTTACTAAGTTTTCGGACGAGAGGTACAGAGCGGAAAATAACGAGGCGAAATCGGTCGCGAGGAACGCGTTATCGTCTTTTAATTTTCGCAATAACGAGAGATTTCAAAACAGTTTTCCTATCGCCTACGAACGTTCTCAAGGCTATTTGCGTATCTCAAGCGTATTTTTACGCGCAAGGTGAATAAAAAATTACCGCTGGCGAGCTACGTACGGCTTTTAGCTTGGCTACAAAATAAGTTTTTGCGGTTGTCGAAGTGGCACTAACGCTCACATCTCTCATGTAATGCATATACATGAACGTAATTGAGCGGCCGACCGACGCGGTGTGTCCGCCTCGGCTGATTTATCCTCGCGTTACTTATCTAATCTCGTGTATTATAAGGCCGAAATAACATCCGTATTTTCATACACCGGGCGTCCCGAAGTTCCCACCGGAGAAGAACGTAGGGAACAATCCTCGCAGGAATACCCGGGATTCGCGCTCGTCTACAGCTCACATCGGAGGATCTCACCGGCACTTTCGTTAATCGGCTAAGCGGTGAAAGGGTTAAAAATAGAGAACGGCGAGCCAAAGAGAGGACGCGCTGCATGTCGATGGACACTTACCACCACCAGAGTTCCAGCAATTATCAGTCATCCCTGTTTATCCATCTGCAGAGTTGGCACTACATTATAATTACACTGATCCAACTCGGCTCGAATGTCTCGCGGCACGTTGGTCCTTGACGGCGTCGTTTTCGGCGGCGTCGTTACACGCGCCGGATACACTTTTCATGAGCCCTAGAGTGCCGCCCGACAAAACTCTCAGCTCCGCCGCATCGCTTTACACCAATGAGAGCACCTGTCTCATTATTGATCTTACACTACACACTCTCTCGATCGCGATGTAACGGGTGGGCCGCAACCGCGTGGACCATCCGTGAGGTTTTCGCGCACTCCCGGCCGGCACTCCCGGGGCTTCCGCCGACAGTACGCGAGGATCTCCCCTCTGTAACAAGCACGATCACGCGCGTCTACAAAACTGCGACCTTTTCTCTCTCTCTCTCTCTCTCTCT
>NJRP01000091.1:291788-354878 GCA_003063835.1 Aphaenogaster floridana | reverse complement strand
ATTTTAGCGTAAATTAATTTTTGGTACATTCGGAGTCGGGAGGTTCTTCACGCTTGAAGATAACTATATCTCTGTCACGTCTAGATATTCGTGAGAGAATCATAACTATCGTTTCAAAAAGAAACAGGCAGCTCGGAATTGTTCGATTTAAACGCTAGACGGTTCAAAGGAGTTTGAGCAATTTGCCGCATGGCACAAGTTTCAATAATTGAAGCATGTATTTTATAAACTTGTCAAATTGTATAAACAATTCAACAAATACATTCTCCCAATTTGCGCTACTTTAAGCATGATTCGACGTCAAAATTGCTAAGGAATAGTTTTCCTTTTATGTATCATATCGAATTAGAAGTAGACGAGTATTAAAAAGCATGTCTATTTAAAAGTATCTTTGATTTAATAACAAAACGTTTCATATATCGCTTACAATTATCACTTGTACGTGTGTACAATATATGTGTATATATACAGGGAGTTCTTTTATTACACAGTCCAAAGATACTTATTACACAATTCATTAAATACTTTCAGTATTATACAAGTTTACAAACTGAAGCAATTCATTTTCTTTGTATATAACAAATCCACGCCTCCGTCCTATTGCATTATCCACATCGTAAATTCGTTTTATATATAATTCGTATATAGAAAAACACTTATATCAGCGTGCATAAATATATATATATATATACACATAAATATAATTATTTCTCTGTTACACATTTGTCTCTTTCTCGATCTGTCATGTAAGAGAGCACCAACAGAATGCAGCGTGACATTGGCATTTCGTTTTTGCTCGGATAAGTCCATTTTCTCTCGATCCTTGCTGAGCTGGGTCTACGCGTGATGACAGTTCGCGGGACGCAGCTCCGAGAATATCTCGTTCGCTCTGATCGGAGCGCGAAGCTATTCCGTGTCATCGGCCTCATAGCCGTTCTCCTTTCCCGTGGCAGCGAGTAGGAAGGAGAGGAAGAAGATGGGTGGAAAAAGTCGATCGGAAGACGCGCTACCTGCGTACGTTGAAGCCCCGGGTGCCGTCCGGGCCGGCAGGCATGCGAACAACGTTGCTGGGAAAATTGTTGCCATTCGGCGCGCCTGATTTCGCCTGAATTTTGTTTATCTCCTGCGTAATCTTCTCTTCCGGGCTCTTCTCCTCCCCTAGAATTCTCCTACGTGCCTCTGCATATTCTTGCTCCCGCTACGACAATTCATTACGTTTTCATATGTTCGATAGGATGGGACAAGCAACGCAATTACATACCTGCTTCAGAGATTTGATAGGTTGCTTAGGTTTATCGTCGTTTAACGGGCCATCCCCGTTGCCCTCCCTGGTCGGTCTCTTTAATATCTTTACCATAGGCTTTGGAGGTACGTATTGAGATCTGAGGCCATCATCACCTAGTATGATCATCCTTGTGTTTGCGTCGTGACTCGTCCTATATCCAAAAGGTTGTTGTAATGTATACATGGTACATGGCAAATGACCGAGATATTTTTCAACGACTCTGGAAAACATGGAGCAGAAAAGAACCTTAGAAACGTTCACCTAGGCCTACCTAGAAGATTCAATCTCTTCCTCTACTGTGTTCAACCGAAGGGCCTCCAGTCTTTTGTCGAGTGCCTAAAATCCATCATAATTTTACATCCCTCTTCCGCAACGCGCGACAATAAATGGATTTCCAGAAACGAGATCGAGTAATAGCTTCGACCGGGAGCGTGTTAGCGAAAGAACAGTAAGCTCTACGACTCCGCGCGTTCCGTGCGAAAATGTGTCCTTATGGTAGCCTAGAGTATTACGATTAACAGTCGCATGTATTAACCTATCGATTAAGGTTCGCGTGCACGAACGGCGAGGGATACGAGCGCGATAATCGGGACGCGTCGTCCGAAAAACGTCGGGAAAACGCGTGGCGAACAGGCCTCGGCGAGCCTCCTTCGTCGCCGAAGGAAGGTCTCGGTGCTCGAGGGTGGTTATAGGTTAGGTTAGGTTAACGCGAGACCGTCCCGCTCCGCGCCCGACTCCCGGGGGACGAAACTCTGGGATGCGCCTTACGCCGGTCTCCTCAATCTGCTCCCAGCTCTCGAGAACGTCGTCCATGTCCGGGTGCGTCGCGAGTTTCCGCAGAAATTTTCCGCAAACTCGCGTACAGCGTGCGAACGGTGGCGTGCGGCGAGAACTGGGCGAGAGCGGTGCGCCCGTGACCGGAATCGGGGATGGTGTCGGTGCTGCCCTACGTAGCGCGACACTCGGACTCGGAATAAGCGGAGTCGCTGGCTCAGCTGTCTGGCGGTTCATTGGAACCGCCGACGCGCATTTTCGGCCGCCCGAAGCCCCGAAATTCGCCGCGAGGCGGACTCGTCGCCCGGAGATTCGAGGAGCCGCGGCCCGCGTAGCGGAACGAACGCTTTTCGCGGGATAATCGGGCTCTGGAAAAATCTCTAGGAGCCCCTCGTCGGGCGACCAATAAGCGCGACGGACGAACTCGTCTCGTGCGGGACCTCTGCTCGGTCGGTGCGGTGCTTCCGCTCCAACTTTGCGCGAGGATCAGTTGACGTGATAAACAAGAAGTAGTGCTTCCTAATTCCCCGAGGAGGCTATCTACTAATAACAAGTGGTACTATGACCCACTAAAGTGGGACAGAAATTGACAGAAATCCAAAAGGGGACTAAGAGAAGAGAAGAAGTTGACGTGAGTTGACGTTTGACTCCGTGTCGGGGTACTTTTTAACATCAGATTCGGTAGCCGCACGATGAACCGCACAATATCGGCGTGATATCAGGTTATACTCCTACTTGTGAGTTGAGAGAAGGATTTCGGCGTGCTTAAACATGACGGAGATAGAATGGTGAGAGAATTTATTTCAAGTATCTACTCAATTGTTATTCCTGATATTATTATTACAATGATAAGACTTTGTTCATCTAACATAAGAAAATGAATACTTGAGTATTATACAAAAATATCTTGTTGCAGGGTATCAAAACCCATGGAATATGGAATTGTGAAGTTTGCATGCTTAGAGGAAGCTACGGATCATCCTTTGAAACCAGTTGTAATTACTGTAAGATGTACCCTCATTATTGGAATATTGTTTTTGTAAACGTTTTTTAACTTCTATTTTATATATAAACAAATTTTTGTAACAACAAAATTTGTTTGTGCTTATAGCTAATCGAGGGACGTAGCGCAGCTAGACGCAGTGCGTTACGAAGTACAAGCACTGGTTCCTCGACTGGGACACCTACACCGACGCACACGCCAGTTCCTGCAAATCCATTGAGCGATCCGTTGTTAAGTCATCCTTCCTTGGATGGTTCTGACCCGCTTACACAGTTTGCTCGAGAAGAATTGGATCCTCTCTCTAAAATGGCTGCAGATGAAGTAATATATAATTTATGATATTCTTATTATTTTAGAGCGTATAATGCATTTATATTATTTATATATTATTTTTTTATATTATATATTATTTTATTGGTCCTAATCTTATTATTGTTTATATTATTTATGTTGTAGTGGGACTATTCTAATGTTGCACCTGCGGGTAAAAAATCAAAGGATACGGCAGAGGAATTGGTAGAGCCGTGGTCTGTTAGGCGTTCCGCTATACTGAATAAGTACACAACCTCCGAAAAATTATCGATTGTTACCAGTTTCTTACCAGGTGGAGAGAAAGGTACTTATTTTTCTAAAAGATTAGCGATTTAATTTTATAAAATAATCTATATATTCAAATACAGTATTATTCGTTTTAAATTGCTTATTGGTAAATAGCTTTTAAAATTGTTGCGATATTGCTTATTTATAGTTGTGGTAAAAGTTCAGCCAAGCGGGCCAATGGTCGACAAGGTAAAAACGCGACTCGAGCAATTAGACGACTTTGAGGAAGGCTCTGTTAGGCAAATGTTGGACTTGTCGCAGCAACAGTATACCGCGCGAATCGAGCAATTAAATAATGAACTGGTACAAGCATGGCATTCCGACCAAAGAGTAAAGGCGCTCAAAATTGCGATACAGGTCTTAATATATTCGTTTAGCTCCTATGAGAGAGCTTAGGGCAAAAGCTTACGATTTAGGTATTAACGCTAAATTATTTCAGTGTGCCAAATTATTAGTAGATACATCTGTAATGGCTTTTTATCCGAGCAAGTTTGTTCTCATCACAGATATTTTGGATATCTTTGGAAAACTTGTGTACGAGAGATTGAAAATGAAGGCTGAGTACTACAAGTAATTATTGTATCAGAAGACTTATTTTTTAACTGCATGCATTTTATATTTTTTTGCTTGTTGTACAGTTTACATTGCGAATATTAATTATCCTTACTAATAGCAATGTTTCTTTCTTAGACCAGGAAGTAAAATACCTACGAGCTTGCCCGATAACTTTACACCCGACATGGTTCCTGAGAACGCAAAGGAAACGTGTCGGAATTGGTTTTACAAAATAGCTTCTATTCGCGAACTAGTACCGCGTCTGTATGTAGAAATGGCAATAATAAAATCTTACAGTTTTCTAACAACGAGGTAAGACTCTCGTACAAGTCATTTGTAATATCGTGAAAATTAAAATATTAAAATAATACTTTTGTTTTAGCGAATTTAATACTGCTCTATTACGTATAACTCGTATGATAAGAGGTATCGGAAATCCGTTGATAGCAGTTTATGCGAGATGTTATTTATGCCGCGTGGGATTGGCATTGAACAAAACGTCAGACTTTGAGTTTGTAAGGGAGAATTTGTACGATTTTCTTTTTACATATCAGCAGCTATTTGGAACTGCTGTGAAAAACGAAATAGTGAAGCAAAATGTCACCTTGCACTCGTATCTTAATCTATATTCACCGGCTTTGGACTGGATCGTACAGGTTTTGGTGGCGACATCGCCCGAGAGCCTTCTCGAAGAGGTTTTATCTCGATGTAAAAAACAAGAGAACGGGTAAACATATTTTAAACGTGTATCTTTAATCTGTCTTTAATCTTAGATTTTTATTAGCAGATAATTATTTTCAGATCGTTATTATTAAATACGGTGCTGACTGCATTTAAACCGACGTATATTGCTGCACGTGCCATGGACTTCGTAAATTTAGTAGTAGCGAGTGAAGATAATGGTATTAAAAATTTATTAAAATTAAAAAATTAAGCCAGGAATATTGTAACATATGTATTTAATTTAGAGACGTTTTCTTTTCTTTTAATTCGACAGGATATCCTCAATATCTCTTGTATCGAAGTTTGGGAGAATGTCTTGTTCGAGAATCTCCGCCGAAAGAAGACTGTCAATCGGTGCTTAACGTGATATGGAAATACATAACGGACCTCACAGATCCCAACAAATTCATGCATTGCATCGAGATCTGGATTCAGTTCACTGTCATACACTTTTCTGTAAGTTGTACAGATAATAATAATAATACTTTATATTAAATTATAATAATATGTATGTGTGTTTTATAGGTAAATGAACTAAATTTATTTTTCGGCAAAATAATAGACCGGCTACGACCAAACAAAACTTTCGAAAACTATTATCCACAACTGCAGAATATTATTGAGAAAATAGTCGCCCACACGCATGATTTTGAATTGTTGCTTGCCATGGTAACTGTTCGCGCATTTATATAAGCGCATATTATTCGTATTTATTCAGTAAGTCATTTTAGAATATTCAATCTGTCATAAACGATCTGATATCTCATTTGTACATTTGTAGGATAATTTTTTGCCCCTAATTGACTTGTTTCATAAGGAAAGTGTCAAAGTTGAAGTTTGTAAAACCGTTATAGAAGGATTAAGTGCTCAAAGCGGGCCTATTACGGATCCTATTATTATAAACGCTCTGATGTTTATCGCAAGAATAATGCACGATTCTGTTAGGTACGTTAATGTAATTTCGCGATTAAAGTTTATTCTGATCTCTAAAATCAAACAAATCACGATGCAGCGCTCTGACTGTCGAAGACGAGAAGCGACAGATCGGACAATTAATATGCAGCCTAGTGCAACGAGTAGATTACGGTCGCGATTTTGAGAAGCAACTTAGTTTCTATGCAGAAGCCAGGGCGGCATTTCCTAATCTTGATAGCGTTCATATACAACTTGTACAGGTATGTGACACATATACAATTATACTATTCTCCTTTTTACAATGCTAATCTATATCAAGAAAACTTAGCGGTAATTAAATCATTTTTCTATTCACTCAGTGCGTGAATAGATTATCAGTTGATACTAGGAAGATAGTACGTGGTCACCACACGAGGAGAACGTCAGCGTTTGTACGCGCCTGTGCTGCATTCTGTTTCATCACTATACCGTCGTTAACTTTAGTCCACACACGCCTTCAATTATATCTTCTGTCTGGACAGGTTGCCCTTTTGAATCAATGTCTAGGTCAAGGTGCGAGTCGAATTATTTTATTAATTTTTTTTTAACATTAACATATTGCTTTTATTTGTCTCGCCAATTTATATGCGTAAACCGGTATTTTCAGCCGATGCCTGCTTCAAGGCCGCTTTAAGTTTGGTTCCGGAAATGCCGAAAACCATCGACATCGATGGAAGACAGAAAAGCTCGCAGCCATACTTGCTTTCATATCTGTCGAATTTCTTGTCGACATTGTTAGTAGTTCCCGTAAGTGTACTGATATACGTTACGTTTTAATTTTATGACTTTTAAAATTGCTCCACTATATTAGGATAGCCCAGAGCACGGTGTCCTGTATTTGATGAGAGGCTTGCTCAATGCAGTTCAACGTTGCTTCGAGGAGAACACTTCAATCAAACCATATTTGTATTTACGTGTACTCGACCTTCTTTCAACGGTAGCACAGGAAACTTATCCATACCATATCGATAAGGTATTTCATGCTTTCGTGCATATTTGAAAGGACAAGTAAATAGCTGCAATATTTACGAGATACTTTGAAGTTAGAGAAATTAATTAAAATCTATCACATAATGGCATTTCAGGTCGATTCAAATGATAAATTGTACGGATCTGATCAGAAATTTATTGGCGAAGTTAATAAAATATGTTCAAAGATCGTTGAGGAAATCTTGAGTCATCTCAAATATCTTGGATCTACCGAGCAATTCGACAAACAATCGGCTTTGGCACTCGAACTGTTTAATTGCTTTATTATTCGTGCAGATTTACGGGATACTGCATTAGCGAACATGGCTGTGAATTTGTGGCACTTATCACAACGACACGGTTCGGTGGATTCTAAAGTGACGGTAAACACGCATTTGCAATAATCAGGATTTAGATTTTTATTTAAATTGTTTTGCTTTTGTATTCTTTAATTATTTTTAATATTCTTTTCAGATGAGGACAAAGGCTTATATGACGCAAAAAAGTCATCATCGAGAATATGAGCACTTTGTCGAAATACTTAAGAAAATGTCGAGATGAATGATATGGGACTTGTTGATAATAATCAGGACACAGCGTAAACATTTTTTATTGGCAGCTTTTTTGGAAGACATTTTGTAATGTGCAATAATTTTTCCGATTATATCCATCCAGTTAGTAAATATTGCAGAAAGATAAAAGGGAATATAAATTGTAACAATTGTTAAAAGTTGATATACGTTACAACGTATTAAGCATCATTTTGTACTATATTTGCTAAAATATAGTAAATACAGCTCGAAATATGATATATAAATAATTGATGTAAGAATTTATACTCAATAAAAATATCATTCAATTCGTTGAGGAATAGATTCTTATCACAATTTTGCACATTTTCTGGAACGTATATTAGACGACGTGTATATGTACACAACAGTCAAGTTGATCAGTTTGTCATTAATTCGTCATTTGTCAAACACTATCTTCATAATATAACTGCCATAGAAAAATAATGGTTATTTATAGACATATCTCCGCGAATACTTCGTAATGGAAGACATCTGATTTGGAAGACACAATAAATCGTCAAGGTTATTCTTATTTTTTCAACACAGAACGAAGCGCATCCAGAAATATATCGGCATGACGCTCTGTGAAAGTCAACGCAGGCCGCAGCCGCACGGCCCGGCTGCCACATCCACCTGTCTGAACACCTAACAAGAACACGAAAAGTACGAAAACATGAAAGATATTCTTAGCGCTCACATTTTACGTTGCGATACCACCTTACCTCTCGTCGCAAGTTTCTTGATGATGTTGTCTCGCGTTTCAGGCGAGGCGCAATTAAACGCTATGAAAGTTCCACGTCCGCGCACTGCGCTAATTACATTGGAATGTTCCTTTTGCACATCCATCAAATGTTTCAATATATAGTCGCCAACGCGCGTAACCCTATCCAAAAGGTTCTCCTTCTTGATCGTTTTTAGGATCGTTTCGAGCAGTATCACTTTGCTGGGATCGCCCATCCAAGTATTGAACACACGATACGACAGTTTCGGTCTGCGATGTGCGGGGCGTAATTAAACGTTAATGATTAAAACGCGACATTATCGTTTTATAAAAAAAAAAGATTTACTTCAGATCCTCCGAGTGATAATAACCGCCCAATTGCATTTTCTTGCTGAAAGTCATTACGTCGGGTGGCATATCTAAATTGAAGTGCTCGTGGCACCACATTTTTCCCGTTGGTCCGCCACCGGTTTGCACCTCGTCAATAAGTAACGCGGCTCCGTGCTGAAACATTTTAACGCAAGATTGCAATTTATCTTTCTCATTACGTACGATAATTGCCTTGCGAGCTGTGTTTTACCTTGCGCGTCACGCGTTGAAGTTCCTGAAAGAATTCTGGGGACGCGTGATTGTCGCCGCCTTCCGCTTGAATAGGTTCAATTATCACGCCAGCCACTGGCACTTTCTTTTCGTTTTTGTACTTCTCGAATAGTTCCTCTACCTGAAATATCGTCATGTTCGTAAAATCTCTTCTTGTATACGAAACGCTCAAACAGACATTTAAGAATGGCAACTTGACGATACCTCCGCGATACAACGCTTATCTTCCTGCTTGTTTTCTCGCACGTTCTCTTCTAAAGGATATTTGTACTCTGGAAAGGAGGCGATAGGCCAGTCGAAAGCTGGTATATCCATCTTGTGAATGTACTTGCTGTGAGTCGATGAGAGACAAGCTAAGGTCCTTCCATGAAAGCTACCTATCGATGTCAAATAGTTCGTAAAGATCCCTAATTAGAATGAAACATGCCTTCGCCACGAACAAGTGACTGACCTTTAAAGGACATAATAGAATATTGTGGTGAGCCAGGGATTTGATTTATCATACACGATTCTATCTCTTCCTTCGTGAACGGCGCCCCATGCCTTTGTTTTTCGGCATACCAGATAAAAATGTTTTTAAAAGCGTTTTCGTTGGAACAAGAACCACACATCATCGTCGTGATTTGCGACAATCCGGGTGGTGCAAACTGCCCGAAATAATAATTCCTATTTAAATTGCGCAAAAAACGATAGAAGATAGGAAATGGATTATAGTTTCACGACACGTTACCTCTTTTTTAAGCAGAACATCCTTTAATCTATTAGGCCAGTCTCTTCCTGGGAAGACACCTAATGCAGGTCTATTCGCTATAATTTTCTGGAAAGAGGTACAATCGTTAACTATTTTTCGTACAACTTGGATACCATATACGATAAAGCAAAATAATTCGCAAGATATTCCAAGAATATCGGATTATTGGAATTTTATCGAATATTGTATTTTATCGAATACTGAACACTTAGAACTTAAGTGATATATCCTGTAGAGGAGATTAGCATGCAAATTTCTTATATGAAAAAAATACGGTACTCCGCGTCGGAGTGCCTTTATATCACTCACTTGATTAACGGGATCGGCGAGAGCCTCCAACATCGCCGGATGATTGTACCCTAGGGGCATTGATGAGATTTGCATATAAACGTCCAGCAACGCATTCCCGTCAACGTCTATTATGTAATTACCGGCGGATTTTTCATAGTCTGCGAAGAATTGTACGGAAGACGCTTGCTGAAGTCACATATTTCAACATTGTAAACCCATTTCGTCTCTGGCATATTTACAAAAGATTTCGTATTATTACCCACATCTTATATGTGTGCATCATTCGATTCTACATAACAGCACATATGCTACATAACTAGCAAATATTCTATATAACAACGGCTGTACGTAAAGTTATGCGTTAAATTATCGAATTGAAATTCGAGCAAAAGGCAAAGCGTTCAAAACATCGTCGCAGATGGCAAGCGATTTAATTGATAAATTACACGATTACAACATCGTGCCGTGACGTCACCCAAAGAATGAAGAGTATCTGACGTACTTGTATCGCATTCAATTCTTGTAGTAAGCTGCGCGATCGAGGGCCCGGTATTTCCGTCGTAACTACCGGCCCTTCTGGTTCCCTCGGCACCGAACCGGTTAAGCATCTCTTCCACGTTATAACGCCTGCACGACAATATTATACTCTTAGGGCCGGTATCACCATCTCCGATTAACTTGATCCTCCGATTAAACTCACTCTTCGTCTCTTTCTAATTGTTCAGTTAGAAAAAGACGAAGAGTGAGTTTAATCGGAGGATCACGTTAATCGGAGATGGTGATACCGGCCCTTATATTTGAACATTCCTACACGGAAAAACAGAATGGTTGACTCGCACATAAATCTGTTTGTGCCAACTAGATTAGTTAAATATAGAACAACTAATTATGTGTTTGCTACAATCACAGAGCAATTGTTGAGTGACTTGTGTTGCAGCAGTAACAATACCTGGTTGCTCCAATCAGACTGTTTCTTGAGTCGCTTTTGTTTTCTAACATCGCTGCTTTGCAGTATAGCATTCTAATTGACGCAACTATATGGATAGATTAGCTTATTCATGATAAATGAGCTCCAACCGAGTTCTGGTTGCCACAACCAGATTACATGCAACTACAGCAATGTAGTTGATACACCAAAATATGTAAGTCGTATCATACATATAACTATCATACAAAGATAATTAGGATGATGCAGCTATGTTGCTACAACTAAATATTTCTGGTTATGTGCACCATATCTTTTTTTTCCGTGTATACATTTAAATATATATATATATCGCAGAGAAATGTGTATATATATATATATGAGTATAATCTCTTTATATATATATAATTTTTCTGCACTTTTAGATTTTGCGACATACCAGAGTAGAAAAACAGCTTAACTCGCTAAATTGTTCAACAACTCCGGTGATCAGTTCTATTGGTGGTAGTTAAGAATGATTGCTTGATATATTACTGCGATTTTACGTATCTGAACCCCTCGTAAATCATTATGTTGCAAATTGCAATTTGCAATGACGTGGGACACAAGTAGCGGACGGTAACGCACAAAGTAAAGTACGAATAAAGAAAATAAAGATTATAACGTTTTCTACATTGGACAAACAGAGAGGCTATTAAGAACGAGGATTTCTAGACATCGAAATCGGAATTAAGAGATTAGATTTTCAATATTTAACGGTAACTGATTATAGCATATGACAAGCGCGCTTTGATTGAGATAACATGTTTTGGATGAGCTCTCTTATCTTAGATAGCAGATGTTCGTGTGATACTTTATATCAGAAGATAGAATTTGTTTTACCAACTAACACAAAGTTGACAGTAAGCGTGACAATGCTTATTTTCCGCATTATTGGATAGATTCCAAAAATTTGTGCTTCCTTTTTATTAAGAATTGGTTGTTTAAATTTTTCGAGGATTATAATATGATAATAATACAAAGAGGATTACAATAATATAAATATTCTCTTTGGATACACATCTCGGTTTTTGTTTAATTTACTTTATACCATTGAGGAAAATCCAAAGTAACTCGAAATGTTTGTCAATCGTTATATTAATACATACTAACGTTATTTACGTTCCAATATTTGCGATCTAACTTGCAAACTTTTACTGGCCCTTCTACCATCGAGATATTTAAGAATATTTATCATTAAATTTACTGGTAATTAAACTCGTTAATTACTTGTTAATTAAATCAGAAAATTAATTAATCTATTCGTTGAGATCCCTTAGATTTTAATGTGGAAACCGTTTTCTTCGCTAAGGAGAAAATCTTACAGTTTTGGAACGCAAAACTGTGTTCTCTGCAAAGCTGATTTAAAATTAGCATTGCAACATCTGAGGTCATGGCGAAAGTAAACATTCTTTTTTGGCTGTGTGCTATTTAAAATTTCGGATAAGATAACGACGGGCTAATGAGAGGTATTAATAGCACTCTTTACTAAAGATACAATGTTAAGAGTCATATCCATCAAAGATGCACTGAGAGCTACACTGAGAAAATTAATATATATTAATTTCCATATTATTCACTACTCTTTTGCCTTTCACGATCGCTGCTTTGTAGGGGATTTAAGGTTCGCGGGGCGCCGGAGCAGCTGGAGCCGAGAGAGGAATTTATCGATTTTGTCACGGTCCACGCAGCATCCGCCGATAGAGCGGCATGCTGCCGGATAGGTTTTCGCCACCCATTATGCGAACTATACGAATCTGACGACGAGGAACGAAGTAGTATAAATACCGTTTAACAGCTGTCGGAGCGAGGTCCGCCCACTCAACGCACGGTGGTACTTGTTAACGAGCATTTCCGTCCGAGACGCGAGCACGGATGCAGGGGCTACTCTCAGCAACGTCGTCTCTGCCGAAGGGATGGAGCCGTACTGGTCGCTGATACGCGCTGATAGCGTTCACCCAGTAAAAAGAGCCGAGAGTCTCGTGGGGGCGCGAGTTGCACGAGCAGCTGTTTCTGCTCGGAGAAAGAGAGAGAACTCCTCTCGCGTATCGCTCCTCTTAGGGATTTACGAACGGTCTATTTCAGAGATCGCCGAGTACCCACGAGTATTAATATTCCGCTCGATACCGAGGGAAAAAGGTAGTTCCAGCACGTACGGCAGATATTTGGCAGCGCGGTGTGAAAGGTACCGAGGAAAAAAAGAAAAAAAAAACGTCGGTCTCTTTTCGCGATGGTCTGACTGCGAAAGCAGCCGCTGATTAATGCGAGGTATCAAATTGTCCTTGCTTGCACAACTGTCCGTCTGTATATCTGTCTCGCCGTCAACGAATACCGTTGCGCTTCGTGTCAGGAATAGTACTGCGGTTCCAACGGTTCCACGTGGCGCGACACGGTGAAAGTGAAAGTACAAATTCGAGCTTTTTCCTCATTGGTCGTACCCACTTAAATGCGTAACGAAATTGTACAGGTTTCCCGGAAAGAGATTTCCTCCTTTAAACTGTCCCTCGTTATCGTTTATCTACGCGTTCGCGCGCGTTTATCGCCGTCGTTTATGATGCTAAATTATGCTGCATAACTAATTTGTAATTTGATGTTAATTTGATGTTAATTATATTGGTATACATAATTAATCGAGATAATCGAGATACTATTATTATCGTACATATATTATTCGCGAGAATTATCGAATTTCGTGGCGATCGCTATTTGACTGCCACTAGGCAACATAGGTATAAATATGTATATATGTATAATCTATGGGCACGTGCTCTCAGCATACACAGTTGAAAGTGTTTGCGCTGCGCTTGACCCTATTACACGAAAGGCGGAAGGCAAATAGCCAGTTACGATCGCTCTTGTCTCGAGGCGGAGAGTATAAAGAAATCGATGACCGGGACAGGTTTCGGACGAAAGCAATGAACCAATCCGTCAGTCCGGTGGATCTTGCTTGACAGAATTAGGATACCCATATTTCTTTCAAGGCTCGAACTTCATGCTTAAACGTGCGAGCACGCGAACGATTGTCGGACGATCTCCAGTCGGTGATGCGATTTCGTGCGAATGCCGGATGGACCGAGGATTTTCCAGCTTCCACTCTGATCGTCCCCACTATGTAGCCGGGGCCCATACGACCTACCTGGAAACCACGCCTCAAGTCCTGTGCCTTGAGGTTGGAGGTGGTCGTGTTTTTGGGCAGCTCGGGCCGCGCGCGACTCAACGTACATTGTCACTCGCGTGAACGCACTCGAGTGGGTCCGTCCGATCCGCGTGGAACTGTCTTCCTGGGTGAACAACGTCCGCGAAAGAGCCACCCCGTCGGAGCGACCCGCGATCTCCCGTCGATTTTCACCTGCTTAACAGTCCGATCAGGCCGAGTGCGTGCACTTGAGTGAGTATGGCTTTGCGGTTTCATAGAGTACTACATGTCATTGTTCGCAACTTTATTAATATGCGGCGAAGTGCGAAAGCCGGCGGAATGGATCCTGCGATCCAAAAACGCATTTATGTCCATTTCTACCAATGCAGATTAACTTTAATCTCGGTTTAACTTACTCTTTATCTAACCACAGAAGAGATTTTTGTTCCGACTCAATTGGCCAGTTCTTAATTTAAATTAATATATCGCGAATCGCGACGTTTTTTCGACCATGGGTTTTGGTCTTTTCTAAAGAGAGTAGAATTAATTATAATGTAAAGAATTTGTTGCGAAAAATTTTACCTTAGTCAGGATTCGAACCTAGACCTCCCTACAATCCGGTCGGGCGTCGTAGCCTGTTCGACCACCGAGGCATGTGGTAATACTTATCGCAATATTCGTTTATGTTAGAGCACCAATACTTTAGTCAATGGTGATAAATAAACAAGAGATAGGATATTATTCGCCAGTAAATATCAAACCACAGAAGAGATTTTTGTTTTGACTCAACTGGCCAGTTCTTTATTTAAATTAAAATTTTTTGCAACAAATTCTTTACATTATAATTAATTCTACCCTCTTTAGAAGAGACCAAAACCCATGGTCGAAAAAACGTCGCGATTCGCGATATATTAATTTAAATTAAGAACTGGTCAGTTGAGTCGAAACAAAAATCTCTTCTGTGGTTAGATAAAGAGTAAGTTAAACCGAGATTAAAATTAATCTGCATTGGTAGAAATGGACATTAGTATTAGAAATAGACGTTATAATTGTAGAATCGACACTGATTATTTCCAAGATTAATCGCGTGAGGATTCTTTCCAGGAAGATTTTTATACGAAAACTAATAACTATAATAGCCAATTATCAAAATGTATTGGCTCTCTCGTATATTTGCTCCGAATCGATCGAGAGGCAGCTCGCGACATGAAATTTCGTCTTTAAACTGGATTGCACTGCAATCTCTAGTCTTTAGATGAATTGTTGCATTCCCGTGACCTTGGCTTGACGTGAAAACAGGAGGCGCGTCAGTCTCCTTTTTTCCTTTCTCTCTCTTATTTTGCTATGTCGCCGTATTCTGAAACCGGTGTAATCCGGCGAACCCGATTTCAACGATTTCGCGGTTAGATATGATCATCGAGCCCAGGCTCGCAAGCCATGATCGATAATTCTGTTTTTGTTGCTGACAAAGTGCAAACAATAACGCAATTTAGTATTTATTGAAATATTATTAAGCGTCCATTGATCATTAATAATTTGTTATTGTTTATCGTCAAGAAATTACCTGTTTACGATACTTTGATGCACATTCGCTCGAGTCTTACGAGAGATTTCGCGCACCCGTTTCCAACTCTTGTAAACGATTAATAAAATTTATATTAATTTCAGGGAAACAAGAGTTTTACAAATGTTTATATATGTCACGAGTTTATTAACCGATAAAGCGAATGCACTCGCGAATGTCCCATAATTTATGGCTGCAACTTTCGAATCGCGACCGGCCCAATATACGAAGAGAATACGATACGAGGAGGATTCAAATGCTGATAACTTGTGTGATCGCTCGTATTTATGCGGCTTATTGGCTTATCTTTTATATTTCTTTTCCGCTCTCTTGACATATTTATGAATCGAGATAATAAGCCAGTCAATAAAAATGTCACTAGGTCCGACTGGAACGTAAGTTTGGTAACGGGAGGTCTTATACAGTTAGAACATAATACAGTAGGCGAAAAAAAAGATAAATTGCCACGGTGCTATAAATCCACAAAATCTAACGGAAGAAGGTGGATCCTATAAATTCGGGAAGGAATTAATCGTGAACGACGTTCGCTGAAGGTAACGTAAGATTTAAACCGGGCCCGCGAATCGTTCCTTTCCGGTCATTCGCTTCGCGAAGGAATCCAACACGATATTCGGCTCGTGTTTATTCCCGAAAGCCATAATTCCATTCATCTCGCATTTTACGACCGCGATTATTATCGCCTCTTCTAAAAATCGACTCGCGTGGAAGGAATTTCGGTGCTAAAATCGCGAAACGGCGAGAAGATCGGGAAGGCGCGAGGGACATTGTTGTCAGAACTAGGCAGCCTTGCGTTATAAGTGTTAGATTTACGCTTCCCATCGTCATCCCCTTATCCCGTCGTTTTAAATTCCATTATCGCATCTTCGTCTATCTCACGCGAATTCTTCGAGGCGTCCGTCCCTTCGAAGAGAATTGGCCGTGCTCTCCTTCGTTTATCACTGCGATTTGATAGTTACCAGTTGCTCTCGGCGAAGGTTAACCGGCTTCGTTTTATATTCGACGAATCTTTCGTTTTATTTGGACTACAGAGCGAATGTGTCTCATTGTGACTCCACGAATCCTGCTATTGCGGAGCCACTTTTATCAATTTAATTAAGGATTCGATTTTTTATACAAGATAAAAGAGATAAAAGAGAGAGAGAAAGAGAGAGAGAGAGAGAGAGATTGAGGCTCAATAAACAATAAAATCTATACAGGTATAACGATCATGTGTGAGAATCATCGTATATGCAATTAATATTAATTTTAATATTAACATTAATGTTTAATATTAGTTAATATTAATTTTTTATCAACGTTATATACATATTACGTATTGGATTATTCACACGTTTGAGGGTACAGTTATATTATCGCGTGAAAAAAATTTATGGAGCCTATTACCGTTATTTCTATTTTCAAATCGAAGCATCTGTCGCGAATGATGAATGTACGGTTCTACCTCATCGGAATTCAACCTGCAATTCAGCACCTGATTGAGATTGCGGCGCTCTAAATGGTTCATATTAGAGTCTAGCCTAATGGATGGCCGTCACTTGAGATCGTGTATCCCATCGCGTGTCAAACAGCTGACAATGACACGTGTAAATGTCAGCGGAACTCCATCTCCATTCGATATGCTAATCCACGTGTCCATAATCGATTAATAACGGCTGAATAAATCCCTTATGAGAATAGCCAAACGCAAAATGGACATTAAGATTTATTCTAAAAATCGATGTAAAAGTCTTTTCTCCGTGATAGAACGCCCGGGACGATCCTTGGCGCCGATCCTAATCCTACGCTACGTGTATCGCTTAATAATACGTGACATAAGTGCCAATGACGTTCTCGCCATTATTGTCGTAACGACACCATTGGCACAATATACGTTGCTTCACTTTCTTACGCAAGATTCGGCTTCTACCAGCTGATTCAAGGACGTCCGCCACGATCTTATTCCATTGTAATCTCGTTCCCCATCATTCGAAGGCGGAACTCATTATTATGCGATTGGAGACGATGCCTAATTCAAGTCCGGAATAAGTTCTCATGCCCCTTAGACGCCCCTGAAAACTCCTCCTAGGAGTTGAATGCGTGATGAATGCGAAGCTTATAATTGACCGACTTAATATAATGCTCGACGTTGATGACATCGCATTGCTTTGTTTGGTTAGTAATGGATTTTTTAATCTGTCTATAATAAAGAATGATCGTCGAGCTTTCCTAGACTATATTCTACATAGTATTAACACAACTCGTTGTTTAAAAACCAAATCCCTTTAATTGAATAAACAGGAATACTTTACTAATTGTGTTGTAATTTTTTTATGGTTTCAGGAAAAAATGATTACCAGGCATCGACGAAATGATATCCTGCTCGTAATATTATATTTCTTCATGCAAGTAAGATCTTTTTTTAAATCGTAATTATGTCGCGAATGAGATTAAGATTATTAACAGGACTTCCACTCTCTCGATCGCGCAGACGTTCATCTTTTTATAAGCTTATTATAAACTTACGTTTTAAGGAAGTCCGAAAGGCCTCTTTTTTGCCAGTGGCAACGAAAGTCCGACCGTACCAACTCGTTTTTCAATATACTCCTTAAATGTGCCCAATAGCCTCGTACAATTCGCCATTTCACAGCACTTTCCCGCGCCCTTAATACCTCACGCACGCGAGTAAAAGTTAACGAGGCCGCCCACTTAATGACATTGCACATATAGCACGATCGAAGAAAGGCGCAGACTAACAGTTTCATTTTTACGCAATACTTTTATTACCTCTCTCAAACCTACCTTTGTCGCGAACCTTTGAAAGGGGCTCGACATGATCCACGGACACGGAAGATTAATGGATCCTCCTTCAAGGAACGCCATGTGGAGGTTCGGCTATCCAAACCCCGTCAATTATAACGACAATGAGCTTTTCTGTGGAGGATATGCAGGTTCGTCTTCGCAAACAGCGATTAATCCAAGCCGTAACTGTCGCGGATGTTCGGCGTTAGAGCTAATATTGATGACTATTGTTCGACAGTGCATTGGCAGCAGAATAAAGGCAAGTGCGGCGTTTGCGGAGACGCGTATCACTTGAGCCAGCCGCGTCCACACGAGGCCGGTGGCGAATTCGCAAACGGGATCATCGTTCGACACTACACCTTGGGTCAGGTAACGTAACTTCCGATATTTTCGCACCAGTCATAACGCGCGCAAATCTTGTAAATAGCGAGATTATTTCGTTCTCTTTACGTTTTCACGGAAAAAAAGAATAGTGCGTTACTATAATAACCCCTTCGATGGCATTGACGCAATAGTGCGCGGAATAAAGCTGTGCCTTATAGTGTGGCATTGACGCAATAGATTTTGATATATATAATGCCTCGATTTTGATGATATGTCGTACCTAAGGTTTTTTTGGGTCGCTGAATCTGAATTTGAAGTAAAAAATTTGAAATTCAAAATGGCACACCAAAAAAATGGTGGATCCGAAAATTTTAAAATTTGTACTTTTTCAATTCTATAGCTGAGGTTGTGTCTACGAGGAGTTGGGATCACTGATTCAAAATTTGAAGTAAAAAATTTGAAATTCAAAATGGCAGACTAAAAATGGCGGATCCTTAATTTTAAAAGTTTGTACTTTTTCGATTCTATAGTTGAGATTGTGTCTATGAGGAGGGTTGGGATCGCTGATTCAGAATTTGAAGTCGAAATTTCAAAATTTAGAATGGTGGACCCAAAATGTCAGACCTAAAACTGAGTGAAAATTACAAATTTTGCAATTTTGGATCCACCATTTTGAATTTTGGAATTTTGACTTAAAATTCAGATTCAACGACCCCAAAAATCTTTAAATATCAATTATCGGCTATACCCAACAAAATTTTTTTCTTGCCGCACTGGGCACGAACAGTCCCATTCTGCTTGCCAAAGAAATGGGTAATAATGTAAGTACAATGTAAGTAATCTGTTTGGAGGAAATCGAAGTGGAGATCGAGCTTACGGCCAATCATTACGGGAGATTTGAGCTGTACATCTGTCCTAACGACGATCCGTCGCGCATAGTGACTCAGGAGTGTTTCGATTCGTAAGTGATCTCTATGACATCCGGTACGTACGACTACGCTGCTAATGCACCTTGATCGGTACAGCTATCCCTTGTACGTGTCCGGGACGCAGGACGTCCGTTTTGAGATCCCGCGCGAGACGGGCAAGAAGGGCATCATTAGGTACACGGTAACGTTACCACCGTATTTAACGTGCTCGCAATGCGTCGTTCAGTGGAATTATTACACAGGCACGAAACTTATTATCGTGATACTACTTCCCGCCTCTCCCGTCGCTCCGAGGGCGATCTCTTATCTTGCTTGCTTTGCCATCAGGAAACATGTGGGGCACGTGTGAAAACGGTACAGAGGCCGTCGGATGTGGCAGACCGGAGACTTTTCGGAATTGCGCCGATGTGAGCATTGTCACCAGCACCGGTGGAGTACCGCCGCGGTTCCTGTTCCAGAATATCATTTACGAGCTGTACTCCATAGCCCCGAAATTCTCGACCGCGCCGCTCGCCCAGCCACTGAGGTGAGGTATCGACGCGTTAAAGCGCACGTTAATCCACAAGTCCAGTCTACAATGGCTGTACTAAGCCTTTAGCCTTTAAATAATTTTCAGTCAAAAGCGTTTTCCACGTTGCTTCAGTCGTAATCCTTAAGCTTCAAGAGTTGGTCAGATCCTAACTGTTAAGTTTAGGACTTAAGGTAGCGCGGGAAACGCGCTTTTTAGCAGAAATGATTTTGCTTCGAACAAAAGGATAAAGGCTTACTACAGCCATTGTAGACTAGGCCTTAGTACACACGATGATTTTCCGGTCCTTTACTACACACGATTAGGTTGTACGTGTCTGGGTTGAGTTTCATCACTTTCACAAGTATACAAAAATTATTAACTGATTCTTACATATGCATTAACATCTTTAGAAGGGATTCGTAAGATGTGTATTAAAAAAAAGTTGTATATAAATGTTATATTGTATATAAATGTAACTAATTACAGATGCTCCTAGTATTTCAAAGAAAAGAAATGCACAAGACACGAATGACCCAATCGTGTGTATTAAGGGTTAAATTCGTGCGCGTGTCAGCGTCGAGCACGCTCGATCGTTTTCGATGCGACACGCGCGTGCACGGGTTTCATGATTTCAGGGTTCAAGTGTGCGAGCCAACTGCGGCTTATCGATACAGGCAGAATATGACCAATTGGTGTCAAGTGAATTGCATTCGCATCCCGTCGAACTGTCCACCGGGCGTCTGCCACTGTCTGTGAGTATTAAATTGATCGGCGCGCGAGCTTAAACGCCGATAAATTGTCATTGACTCGGAATCGTATTAACCCATTGCCTTACGAATTTTCATATCGTTACACGCGTCAAAGTTGGCTACATAATTTGTAAATCATTGTTTTGCAACATGGGCGCCCTTACAACTTTTTTCAAGAGAGGGCAGAGTGTAAATATATTTAGGAATGCGAAACGAACATATTTTCAAATAATATTTTTAAAAATATTTATGCAGATTTTTATTTTTAATATAAATAAATTAAGCATAAATTTTAAAGAAAAAATTATCTGGTTGTAAATCATAAAATCATCCTAAAAATTAAAGTCTAGGAGGGGGCACATGCCTCCTTGCCCTCTCACTCATAGGCGCCTATGTTTTTTGCAACGAGTCACACTCGTATTTTTCAGTTTTGGCCTGTAATCTGTGGCACGAGTGTCCCTCCTTATTGTAAAGCAAAGGGTTAACGAATCAAACGATTGCGACTTTCAACATAATATCCGCACGGAAAGAACGGTTTTGCTGAAGTATTAAAAAATTTGGCCAGATGCAGATCTGAAAAATAATTTTGTTGGATCATCAAAATAATTATGTAGGACACTCCAACGTAATGATAATGCTGCAAAAAGTTTTAATATTCTAGCATAATTATTTTGATGATCCAACAAAATTATTTTTCAGATCTGTATCTGGCCAAATTTTTTAATATTTCAGCAAAACCGTTCTTTCCGTGCGTGTTTTGAAAATTCTCTCTGATTCTTGCCTCGGTGTGATTGCAGAAACACGTGCGACGCTATTGGAGAAATCGCCGATAGACCTGGGGCGGACCAATACTGCCTGAGACGTTGCATGCGATATCCGTCGAACTGCCCAACTGATCGCTGTAACTGTTATTGAAACTGTAAACTGTGACCACGGTATTGACATCCCACATACAGCGCTGTGCATACCGTTGAATTAATAAAAGTCTGATCGTAATACGCGTAATTTTCGCAGCTTGCGCATAATACTACGGAAATGTTTCCCTATAGATACGAGAATATTTCTCTTACCTTATCGTGGATGCTTCTTCCTGGAAAACTTCTGAGGAGTTCTAAAAAAAAGTCCATTTTAGACGATCCATGACTCTCTCACGTCGAATTTCAAGATAGAATTCTATTTATGATTTTATTCTTCGTACAGTTTGATATATGTGTATTTTAATGTATATTTTATACGCGTAGGTATTTCGATTCCTTCAAATATGCTTCTTCGTATTGCATGGCACACAAAATTATAAATAGAATTCTATCCCGTATTCTGACGCGATCTAAAGGATCGTCTAAAGTGGACGTTAAAGTAATAAAACGGAGATAATGCACATACCTGCTCTCTGCGAGACGCGAGAGAGGTGAGTGACGAGAAAGAAATAACCGTGTAATGGCACTATAATATTTAATATTAGGACATTCTATTGACAGCTTAAAATTTCACGCGTATATCACATATTATATACGTAATCATCAACGTTCCCCGCGGCCTTACGATATATCAGTATGCGGCTATGTTTAACGAAACGATGACGGTTCACCAATCTCACGCGCTCTCGATCGCCTACGAGAATTCATATAATTAATGATACCAGTTGGAAAACGTACGCGAGTCCGTACGTTTTCGCAGCGAGATGTATTGTTTATGTATATATTATACATATAATCATAAATCTCTCCTCGCTATAATTAACACTTTACAAAACTATATACACTAAAGCCATCTTTTTGTATCGTCTACAACGCTAGCTAGCAACATTTTCTTTTTCCATCTCTCATATATATAACATATTTTTTATATTTATATATTTATATATATATATTTATATCGCCGCGTGGTTTTTCATACGCGCAGTATAATAATAATAATAATCGCCGCCAAAGTGTGTAACATTAGCGCGTCAAGTTAAAACTCGTGCTACGCCAAATTCTAGCGCGAGGTGTATGATAATACAAAGGTATCATCTATCTGTCGCTTACTGCTAATTGCTATGCAACTAATTAACGTCCGCGGTCGGTTGCGGTTTAATTATTCGTGTACTCTCTCTCCTTCTCTCTCTTCCTTTCCGTATTTTCCACACGACTCTCCGCTTTATCATTAATCCTCTCATTCCCGACGGTACCATCGATATACAATATTATGCAATTAGCGGAGCACTTCTCTCATTTTGACGGATTATATATTTCATGCGTTAATAATGAGATAAAATAAACCACGTAAAATTATTGTCTTTTATTTTGATAATACTTAAATCGAAATTAATAATATTGTCGGCGTGTTTATTGCGCTAATTAGATCTAACTAAGGCTACTCCTGGAGATATTCTTGACGAAATTAGAGAGGTATAGTTTGGGAGTGGGAGGATTAATCGCGACCACGCAGACAGCCGCCCTCGGGCTTCGATCTCATGGACGATGGGCGAGCAGCAGATCGAGGACACCCTCTTGGTACCGGTGTCGTTTCGATGAGCGCGTCCTCAGGACGACGCGATTGCGCGAGAGGAGTTGCGTTAACTTTTCGCGTCAGAATGTAAAAGAAAAAAAGAAAAAGTTATTTCAAGATCGAACCCTAGAACTCGCGGAAAGTCATCGGAAATAATGCTGCCTCTCACAGAACTGCGGAACGGAAGGTAACCCTGTGCCATATGCACGGCGCTAATTTTCTTTTCTCTTTTTCACCACGCAACAACGTCGAATCGTCGCAAATGGGAACGAGCGAGGGAACGATCGGTCGTTCGAACGTAACGGATGCGTTTACTCACCGACCGGTGCGGCGCCGCCTGGCCTCTTCACGACGACGACTTCACTCTTCTCCGTTTCGCTTCGCACTCGCGCGAATCGCGACTTGAACGTCGCCGCTAATCGAAGCGATTCCGTCGATAGGATCTCGCCCGTCGCTCGATTACGGCACTCCCACGACGCTCATCCCACGCGCGAGACGCGCTCGATAACGCACTTTGAACGCGATATGTAATAGGAAATCGCTCGCGTCATTTCGCAAGGCGGTTCCGGTATTACCGGGAAGCGCGCGAAGTGCCCCACACAGCACACTTTATCCGAGGGACGTCCTACAAACATCATTTTGGGATATCGTAATAAATAACCATAAGATATCCCATGATGGTCTCAGATATCCGGTGGACGTCCAGCGATGCACAAGTGTTCATCTATGTGATATCCTATGGATATCTTATACGATGTCCAGAGGATATCCAGGTAAATTTTAGAAATATCATAAGATATATTATGAGATATGTATATTATTGTTATCGATATCCTTGTTTCATTTCTTTTATTCGACTTTAATATTTTTCGTCGTTTTAATTATACAATTATACTTTTAAAGTAACATCTCTTTACTCTCATCTTGGAATCCACTTTTGGGGACTCTCCTTTAAAGAATCATATTATTAGAACATAAGTGAATAATCTCATGATGCTGCGTCTTTTATTCCTTCCTGTGTGATTTTAACTTACGAGAAAATAGACACCACCGCGTCCATCTGGCGGCGATGCTACGTACTAAGATATCCTATCATATCCCTTGGATATGCATAAAAAATCTCACGACATCTTATTGGATATTCCAGAAATTACTTACTGAGACGTCCCTAGGATTGCATTTGGAAATCTGGGACAATTTGGGATATCCTCAGGATAAAATGTGCTGTGTGGGGCACGTCGGAAAGTTCGAGAGGCGCGCTGCCAACTTCACGCGCCCACGATACGCGCAAAATTGCGAAGGTAATAGAAAAAAAGAAAAATAAATCAAAGAATATAATATAATCATCATAATATACCAACGAAAGTTTAAATGAATTTCAATTGTAATACAGATATGCATGTAATATGATACTGTCAAAGTTGAACTCTCTAACTCGAACCTCGCTAATTCGAAAACCTTCGTAATATAATACAAATTCAAATTATAATAATTCAAATATTAATAATAATATAGATAATAATTCAAATTTTTATTCACTCCCTACATTCCGTACCTCTGTAACTCGAAACACTCGATAAGTGGAAACCTCTATAACTCGAATTATTATCTGTTCTCTTGGCACTAAAGTTTTAGAGAGGCTCGATTATATTTTAATCGAAAGTACAAAATTACTTCCGCGTCCAAGTAGCGTTACGCGTTGCGTCTCTGTACCATCCGCGAGAATGATTTATTTCGGTCCGGCATTATTCGCGTTTAAATCACGCGACAAAACAGTTTCTGGCTTTATTTTGATGCCATTCTTTTACAAAGTAGCGAGAGTAGAATTTTTGGGTTTCTTTTTAGTTGAACTGGCTGCACTAGAGAGAGTTCAGAGTTTATCTTTTTTACTCCACATTGAAAGGAAAAAGATAAACTCTGAACTAGTGCAGTCGGTTAAAAAAGAACAGACCTTTTGTTTTGACTCCGGTCAGCCGGCCGGCCGGTTCGAGCGCGTCGTGTTTACATTCATTCGCGCGTAACTTCACTCCGTGAGTGTAACTGCCCGCGCGAGGTAGGACGAGGTGGGGAGGCGCGCGCCGAGACACACACACCGATGACCGAGCTATTCGTTCACGATGCCGCGTACTTTTCGGCCGAGGACGAGGACGAGGCTTCGCGTGTTCTTCGCGACGCGATCTATCGACGTGGAGACTGGAGTCGTCGATCGCCGCGTTCTTCCCCGATTAAACAACGCGCTCTCGATTCTCGCTACCGTCGACGATCGACATGTAAACATAACCGGTGTGAAGTTGCCGCCGCGTCGTTCGAGCTTTTCTAACGGACCTTCTCGGCAGCGATCGGGCGGTCGAGACGGGCGCGATCTCGTCTCCCGTTATTTATCCGTCCAGAGTGAATCACGCGTGTCGTAAGCTCGGATCGTGTCGTGAAGTGCGGATCGGAGTGCCGAATCGAGCGACGAAGTGATAATAAGTTGGCGTGAGTGCGGTGATCGATATCGTTTCCCGATATTCGCGATGATACTTAGCGGCGTCCGGATTCCGGAATGGCCGTCGGTCGTTATCGCGTTAATTAGCGAACGATCGACGCAGCTGTGATCGCTGCTCGTTGCCCCACGTGCCTCGACGAGGGAATGGAGGAGCCGACGGAGAGAGAACGACGGCATCGACGAAAAGGTAGGAGCTACCTGCACTGATAAAAATTTTGTCATCATTTTACTGTGAGAATCGATGGTTATTTTTAACCTTCGATTTACGCAGTTAAAATACAGAGTGCTTTGTAATTTTACGTGAAAACGTTGAAGTTTGATTCCATTCAAATGGAATGAAATCACTCTGTATTTTAACTGTGTAAATTAAAGGTTAAAAATGACCATCGATTCTCAGAATAAAAAATGACGTTTAAATTTTTATCAGTGTAGAATGATGATATTCTCAATCCGCACACTCCACTTTACTGAAATACTGTGATACTCTCACGCTACTGATTGTGAGACTAAAATCCCACGCTAGTCGCTAAACTGTAAATTTATTGTACAGAAGTGAAATTTAAATACATATATGTAATGTTATGTATGAACTCAGCAATACCGGAAGCTAATTTACAAATAATCTGTAAAAATACCAGATTCAGTTAATTTTTCATAATATTTCTGTATTTTTAATTGAAGCAAGAGAAAAAAAATGCAAATATTAAGTAAAAGAAACTATAAAAATTCAGTAAATTTACCAAGAAATAAATAAATTTCCTTCGTAAATTCGCATTGATTTTTATCAGCGTGGGGCCGGTGAGTGACTTGACAATAATTACATTCGCAAGCGATCGTCACTTCGCTCCGTCCTCGACGATTCGACGTCGTTACGTTAAACGGCGATCGGCACGCGCTTCACACCGTCGCGCGGGTCTCGCCATTTTCCTTACGAAATAATGAAAAATACAGCTCCGCTTTTCTTTTTGCTTCTTTCAACTATCGTTTGGCTGGCAGTGCAATTTAAACGTGACGTTTCTTTTTTCTATACTCTTCTAAAGCGCACATTTTGCAGTCGCGTGTCTTCTGTTTGATGTATCGAATAACGCTCGTTAGGGCGTGGAGGCGTAAAAGGGGTCTCTAGGGTTTGACGAAAAATAAATCGCAATTTACGATCGCAATTTACGATCGGATTTACCTTTCGAGACCGATCGCGATAGCAATTGAGGCGGAGTAATCGGAACGACATCGATTCTCTTCCAACGCGACAAGTTAATCGATCAGGAAACGTGGGAGGTGGAGGAGGAGTAGGGTGGGGGGAGCGTAAATTGGAGACGATCTTGAGAATAATTTGCTTTCTCACCCTTTTTCTGCTCTGGTAAATTCAACGACGCAAACTTACATGTTTTGTCACTATTGTCACTAGCTGTTCTCGTCTCTTAGGCTTCGTGTGAATATTGCACCACGTGTTCTCGTGCGAGATGCAATTTTGGAGAGAGGACAGTGAAAATGACGATCGTGAGTCTCTCGCGTTTCTATCGCTTGACGACGCACCGCGCGACGAAAATCCGGCGTCGTCTCTTCCCACCGGTCGAGAGACGCGAAAAGTTGGACGGGAGATCGGAGGGACCCGGAAATGAATTTTCCCGTATCCCTCGGATCGCCTATGTCGATCGGTGTGTCGATGCATCTCAGAATCCTGGCGGATTCTGGAGACCGTTCCGAAAGCGCCGAACCGACGGACCGATCACGTTCGTAGATCTGAGACCCGTGAATTTTTCTCGGAATTCTCCGAAATCGATTGACACTAGGACTACCAAAGCAGTCAAAACCGGATTTGTAATTTCTTTTTAATTTCTCAAATTTCTAACTGTATTATAAATTTATTTATATTATGACTTTAATTTATAAACTTATAATTTTATTTCTCAAATGTTTTAATTTTGAATTTCTTAAATTTATAATACCTTTTCTGAGATTTTCTTTTGCATTATGGCCGGTATTCATAGTCGATTCTTATATTTATTCTTACATTTAAGATCGTCTTAAGGGCCATCTACAATGAGTCGCAGTCGTAAGAGTCGTAAGAAATTGACCAATCACTGTTCATTATTCTCCTTGTGATCGAAGAATAATGAACTGTGTGCATTGGTCAATTTCTTACGACTCTTACGACTGCGACTCATTGTAGATGGCCCATTAAGTCGAGTCTTCTCTTAGGTGGTCTTAAGATTCCGCTCAGCCAATGAAATGGCTGTACATCATGCTTAAGACGATCTTAAATATAAGAACCGACTATGAATACCTATGACTTTTATTGCAATGTAAATGATTAAATTGATCAATTTACTTTTCCCCTTCGTCCACTTTTTTAAAAAAAATTATATACAGTACTTATATAGTAGAAATTTTAATCGCCGTAAATCTAGTGTCAAGAATCCGACCATAAATGTCGAATTCCAGGACGTCTGGATCTCAGATCTAGCACGCGTAAATCGATATAAGCAAAATTCTCGCTCGCTTACTGACAATGTTTGCGTCCTTAGGCTGCGTGTGAAGATACGCACTTTGAACGATCGCTTCATTATACGCAATTCAAAACTTCGCAATTCGACAATCGCAGAATCATATCGCTCGACCAATCGCAGATTCACGGCAATTTGAACAACTAGATCTTAATTCAGCGTAGAAGCGACGGTGCGCTGACTTTGAATTGGTGCACAAGTTGCTGCCTAAGTCCCGTCAATTTTTGATAGATCCGACAGACCCGTCTAGATTTTCTAATAATAAAAATATCTCGTATTTTTATCAATCCAAGGAAAATCATGGCCCATTCAGGCGTAATCCACAATACATTGTGTTTCTTTTTTCAAATATTTTTTACGGCGATAATAATTATTAATATTTTTCGAGGTTGCGAATTGAAATGATTTTCTCGCACTTTCCGTAATAAACGCGACAGCATATTATTGCGTTTACTACAAAAGTGTCGCACTCGTTTTATATCTAGATAAAAATATAATTGAAATTTATAAATGCATGCGGACAAACGTACATAAATACTATTTCAACAATATTTACAATTCTGCTCAAATCGCGAAAACATACTATAAAACAAAACGCTTAGAAACGCTGTATAAAATAATGTTACAATATATACGGTGGCACCGGATCTCGCAGACTTTTCAAAAGTGCAACTTGCAAAACACGAATAATTTGATGCAAGTTAATTTCTCAATGCGCAATAATATTTTAGCGATATATATACTATTTTAGAAAGATACTCTGGACTTTATTCGCATCTACCGTTTCGCCTACGTACGCTAATTATGCGAACTAATCACATTTCCGTTCCGTCATGTCGTACAAGTGTCACCTCTTCCGGATTGACCGTGCTCGAAATAATTTGCCATTCCCTTCGCTGAGGAGTTAATCGCAATCGTCGGAATAGCAAAGATATATTATTAATATGTTTAGCGTTTTATATTAAACATTATTTAACGGCGAAACTTTCCGAGCTGAACTTGCAATCCTGACAATGGTATGCTAAAAATGTGATCGATGTACGTCCAAACGTCGCGGTTTGAAGTTATACAAAATGCGGTATGACGGATGCGCTCAAGGTTGGTCCATCGGCTCTGTTGTCGAACGATCGTAGGTCGCTTTTGAGATCAATAGAGTCACGATCGTGATTCGATCACGATATAAAACTGAATAGTGCTGATTATATAATTACTATAATCGCGATTGACTTACACTTAGAAAAATGTATGGTTTATTTTGTAACAATTTTTACCAGTATATTGAGGTATTATAACTTTTTACGCGCAGTATTCTAAGTATGGTGATTATTCGTTGCGATTTAATAACAGTACAAATTATCCGTCTTGTTTGATTTATTCTGCGTCAGGAAGATTTTTCGACGATTCCGGCAACAGAGCACGAAGGACAGCTTGCGAAGCTTGCACCTCTACATGATGAGAGAGAGAAGAGGTCTTTGGCTTGCGCGATGAATATAATATATTTTTCCAAGATTCGAAAGAGAGCGAATATATACGCGATGATATATCGGAAATTATTTACACACAGAATAGCGTCCTCTTAGGCGAGTAACGTTTATTTTTTTTGATTTACTCCATGGCTCCTCCGCTGCTTAGAATTCGCGTTTTCTCCAGCATCCGAGTTCTCTCGTCTTCCGTGTCTTCCCAAAGATTTGAACTACAGCGCACTTTATCTCGGCTCGTGCAATAAAATTACGCGGGCGAATCGAAAAGTAATTCGTTACCGCTGTGACGCGAACGAAATCGGTAGTTAAGTATATCATATTAATTTCCTTACATCTCAATCACGGGACATGTGTTACTCTAGTCTTATTATCGGCTAACCTATCGTAAGAACTTTACGATGCTTAAGTTGAGCTGCTGAGTTAACAGTACGATCGTCGTGAATACTTTTAGAGTCCTTATGATTACACTCGCGTGTCCAGACCGTCGTACTCGACTCGTTGCACTCAAATAAATCAATGGCGCGTATCTCGCTTTAGTTTTGTACTCGTAGAAAATAAACGCAGATACGTCCTTAAATCGAAGGACTTTCAAGATGCATTGTCACCTAAAGATTCGATATTCAGTCGTTAGAAAGAAACTCGCATGCATTAGAACCACCACGTTTACTTTTTTTCACGTTCGTTCGTTTTCCATCTTTTCGTGTAAAGTGCAGCACAATTAGGCAATCGTTCTTCGTTTCCGTCAGTTAAATTATCCCTTCCTCTCGTTGAGGAAAAAACGAGGATTTGGCCGTCAGAATCGTCGTAAAGTTCGTGATTGTGGCACGAGGCAAACGTGTTGTCGGTAATTAGTGTAATAATTATGTATCATTTTAACCTTAAAAACTATACACGAAAAGACACCGATAAAATACAGTTAAGAGCACGATGCATGTAATTTTTAAGTAGCCTCTCCTTCGATTTCTAGCGTTGGATCACAGATCCTGGGGCAGTAACAGAATCAGAGATCCGACAGCAATCGACATATCAATATTATTTAGATTCGCGCAAACATTTTTTACTCTCTTCTTTTTGTCATTAATTCGTGACTCGCTCAGATGAAGATCAACGAGTAAAACGCCATATAATTGCCATAATCGCCGTCGGTTAATCAATTCGGTGCGATTACGACAAATGGCGGACTATAAACATGAGATAGACACTTAAGATATATCAGGTCACGATAATTTGTCAATAATTAATATCGAACGCTCGTAAGACACTGCGTAAGACACGCTAACTCTAGGCGATAAATCTAATTGTAAGTAAGACGAAGACGTGCACTTAAATAATGTAATCGCGCCGCGCATTGGGATGCACTATGTGTCTCGGGAGTAAACAAGATATTTCGAGAGTGATTGCGATCGCGACATCGTCAATCGCAAGATTCGGTTAATTGGAGAGTCAATTACGTCTCCAGGGATCTCAAATCGCGTTTCTGTAACGTATACATCGGGATATCGGAACGTAAGGTTTCGCGAGGTGTGACTCGCGGGAAAGCGAGTATCCGGGAAAAGCGCGACCATGGAGAGCGGCCAAAGGGCTCATGTTTGGCTGGCACCCTACGAGCGCGCGTTTGCACGTGATACGAACTGAGCATAAACGAATTCCCAATCCGCGCACTGGCTACTTTGCTCGGCAACGCGTCGCCGTTGAACAGTTTACTCAACACAGAGAGAGAGAGACACGATCTATCGCTACTTGTCACGCGACACATCTTCTAGGTTCCTAGTCTACAGTTAATCTACGTCAATCTACGAACAACACTGGAGACTGCACTCTAAGTTAAAACAATACCGACCTCCTTCTTTCACAAATAATTTTTGCGTATTTTTTTTTTCAATGGGACTCACGTATACCGAAGATGATATAAACAGTAGAGATTTAAATAACTCTAGTAATCAGAAAGGACGAAGGAGCTCTAAAGTCCTTGATCGTGAGTCGAGATCTGAACGAATCCATCGCGGATCCTGATGATCTCGAGCAAGCGAATCGGATCGTTAGGCCATACGTATAATATAAATAGTGACTCGATGCAAAGTTAGAGACTAGACGTCGATGCTCGTTTTTCGTCCCGCGACATACATATTTTCGCGTTATCGATTCTATCGAACGAACTGCTCCCAATCCTGCCATTGCACGCAACATCGTGACTACCGACGCAATATCATGAAAATCCGTTTGTAGTATTTGAATACTACTAGCACTCGTGCGACCGCAGGTGCACTCGTCTTATTAAATCCTTCAACGTTTCCGCGTAAGTAAACTTGATCCTCAAAAGATGCTTGTGTCTTCGCTTAATTAGCGCAGCGATCGAAGCTTCGTCGCGCAAGGGTCTGGACACGCGAGCTCAGTAAAGTGGATTAAAGTGGAAATCGAATTTGTGAATGTTGTAAATGTAAAATGCAAGATTTTTAATTATCAACGACAAATTACAAGTAACCTAAAGTCGCATAGGTTTTTACATAGGGTGCATCCACTCTACAGTTTTCCCTGAAACAGACAGTGAGCGCTCCGTACGAATAAGAACATTATTACTTGAGGTTATTACTTGAGTACGGTGAGAGAAACTTTTGGAAGCGATCGTCGCGACAGCAAGCGTAAGCGGGGTTAGGTCGGGTCAGGTACTTACTCGTCCTCCCACGGGCATACTTCGTTAACATTATTGTCACGCTTCTCCCGAGGCACTGCCTGCGCCGCCGCCGGTCGGTCCTCCTGTTGGGCGTCCGGTTCCCAGACAGGCACGACCTGCGTCTCCTCGGGCAGCTCCTCGGTCGTCGCCGGTTCCTCGGCCACCGGCGACACATCCGCCCCGGTGTCGGCCCGCGAGTCCTCGCCTTTCGTTCTCTCCTCGGCGACGATTTCTCCCACGTCCTTTGCCGTACAGCTCTCGCTCGCGTCATCGTCAGCGTTCTCCATCGTTGAATTGTCGCTCGGCAGATCGCCTACGATCGCGCTGATGCTGATCAAAGGCGCCTTCGCGCTCGTCCTGAAGACAGGAACGGGATTTCGTTTCTCGATCGTAGTCCCGAATCGAGTTACCGAATACCGTCCGAGTGCCTCGCGAATAACTTACTTAGGACTCGGCTGGCTCTCCTTGATGACGACGGTTTCCACGACGATTTCCGCGACGGTTTCCTCCTCGACGGGCACGATCTCCAGAGACAATCTCTCTTCCACCTTTTCGACCACCGCGTGGGAGTACTCGAATGACTGCTGGGGCGACGGATAGTTGCAGGACGACACGGACGCGCGACCTATCTCGGCTAGCCTGATACGGCCGCTCGCTGAACAGGTAGAATAATTTCGCGTCATCGTGCCGGGGCCTGAAGTCGATGTACCTGTGCGTTTAAAAGACAGAAGGGGGATGATATTTAGAGATAGACCGTACTTTCCATGCGATAACTCTTTCTTCGTGTCACGTTGTCCGATTGTACCGACCTATGCTACCGCTATGCTGCAAACTACACGACTTTCGCAACCGCTCGGAGACATCCGCGATAGCAAGGCTGACGTCTGACGACGAGCTGCATGAGTCCAACTGTGCCGAATTCTTTCGGGAGGCGCGCGAGGCCTCGGCGGAGTGCGTGGTCGTCACATGGCCGCCACTGTCCCACACATGCCGGGTATGATCAGCTGACGCTGTTCTTCCAGAGGACCCGGCGTCCCCGGTTCCTCCGTGTTCCGTGCTCGGGCCCGGCACGGCCTCCCACGGGCACACGTCGTCCACAGGGCGAACTGCCACCTCCGTCGCGCCAGCATCCCTGACAACAGGAACTTTATTATATTTAGTTTTCACCGTTTGCTTTCGGTAAAGGAGTACCACGCGCTTCGTGTACGTGTTTCGTGTGTTCTGTTCGTATGTATGTACGTGTCTTTTTCCAACGTCAGTCGGTGTACATGCATGCGGCTCCATTCAACGACTAGAGGATATGTAGGTCTTTGTACATATAAATATTGGAAGGTTGTCTCGGAATTATCCGGCTCGAAAAGTCCGTGGCGGAGCCGAGAAGGATAATTACGCGGCATCCTGTAGGGATCTGGGCGATTTGTTCTGTCACGGAATCGTTTCTATCCTCAGAGTCCTTGTCGCGCATACGAGTAAACGCAGGGTTTTAAACATTGGAGAAACACTCTTACGACATTAGACAACGTAAATCATAAAAAAATGTTACAATGTGAAAAGAGTTGGTACATACTTTTCTTGCTGTGCAAATAATGTGCTCGACAAGTATCGTACGTATAGGTAATGTGTTACATAAAATATTACAGAGAGATATATATGAGCACAGAGGTATAGTAAGCTTGATACGGACGACACAATATCGACATCAAGACAATTATACAGAGTGTCTCAAAATATGTTAACAGGCCAATAACAAGTGTTTTCTTTGCGGAGAAATAGAGATGCGCGTTTATATCAAATAGACGATCAATGAGCGTATTTGAGACACTCCGCGTATGATGGTATTTGATAGTATTCAGAAACACTGAGATTTATCAAGGAACGGGCACAATATCGTCATACAGTACTATTACCAATGATACACGCTTTACACACATTTTAGTGAGCTTTTCATAAAATGATTTCTTTGAGAGTGCGAGAGTTTTCAAACACACCGAGATAAGAGGGTCTGCCACAAAGTCTGATACGAAGGTACAGTGGAGCGCGGTGCAACGGAGCGCGTTAATAACTCGTTATAACCGCCCTCCCTCCGTGTATCTCGGACCGGGCTCGTTATTGCTCGATGTGCGTTATTTCGAGATCGGGCGAGAGCCGGCACGCGGCACGGATACATGAAGTGAGTGCGAACAGGAGGGTTCAATTAAGCGCTCCGCGCGCGCCATCCGCCCCTACACTTAATTGAGAAAACCGTGGTATGTATTCAGGGGTGACTTACTGAATACTACGTGGACTAGGCCTCGAAGGTATCTTTACGAGTCGTGGTAGATCTCCCCTGAAAATACGACGCGCACGAATAAGCCTATCATCGGCCACGTCCACCTGATAACCGCGCGAACGGATAACATGCTAAAAGCGCAAGAATAGCCGTATCCTGCCGAACAATGTAGGACAGATATTCCCTCTCGGGGACCACCCACGGGCCCCCAACCTCCGCATACCTGTATGGGATGTCGGTGAGATTCGACTGGCTGTGGGAGTGCGGAACTCGCGGCGTGGAGGTGACGTCGCGGACGCCGCACACTGCGAGCTCGTGGGCGCTTCCGGACAGGCTCCGGTCGCTTCCCCTTCGTCTGCCGCCGCCACCTATATTAGCGTGCTGCAAAGTGCTAGACGTTGGTGTCGAAGTGGAGGAAACTTTCTTCTTCGCTTGGCCGCCGAAGCCGAAAAATCTGAAAGGACAGACGGCGCCTCGATGAATTGTATCTTGCGTAATACGACGCGCAATTTGACGAGAGCCTACCTCTTCTTCTGCAGAGGTTGCACGCCGGCAGCTAAGAGATTACGATATTGATCGGAACGAATAAATCTAGGATAGCAGTCCTTCTTCAGCAGTAGCGTATATACATGCTCCGCGGCGGAATCAAACGTAAATCTGCTCGGATTCTTCATCTCCTGATGAACCTTCTCCATCGTTTTCCCGTCTATATTGATTTCGCAGGGAGCTCCAGGTGCCAGGAATTCTCTGCGTGAATGTTCGAACGTCACGGACAGATTGTTTTTTTTTGTTACAGATCGAAATAGCGTGGCATATAAACACAATGCGTACCTAAAAATTTCGTTGACTTTGTCAGGTATTTGTGCTTGAAAACTATGCCTGAGATCTTTGACCGCCAGCCAAAATCTTATATTCTCATGGCTGTATTCCTTTCTTAAATAATTCGTGAATTCTTGTAAACCTGTTGCAGCAGAATAAGCGCTTGTAAGTTTGCTAACCGAATGAACGTGATGTTCTATTAATGCGATCGAAAAGTTTTACCTGTAGGATCAGACATAAGTTCTTCCATCGACAGCGCCCATCGTTTAACACGTTTCTCTGTAGGAACTTCCACTCTAGACACGCGTACAAAGTACATTATATCGAATTTTACCATGTTCCTTAGGCGAAGTCAGAATTCAATTACTTACAAGGGACTATTCAATTGCCAAAACGTATGATCGTCGGTGGTCCATGGATTGGAAGGTTGCGGCTGTACGAACATCGGATCGTATTCCACGTACGTTTCGAAGTATGATTTAAAATTTTCGATCGCAGTCGAAACCTTTATCCTCGTGCGTGTCAAACTGTTCCGTAGAAGGGCCACCTGTTAAAAATCATATACGGACATATTAAATCGGGGATTTAGTACGGTATCGGAAACATCGCCTCGAGTCCGATATAGTCGGCGGGGTCTTACCTCACGTTGCAGATCGGTGAGAGTGCGTTTGCGTGACGGAGGTCGTGGAAGTCCAGGACGAAAACGAGTAGGTACGGGCACGACTTCCAGGCTACTGAGACAACCGGGTGGCGGCCGATAGACTCTCCAAAATGCTCGTTCCTGCGAGTCGCTCACTATCTTGTCGCCTTTCTTGCGCTCCTTGGATAGGCGTACCTGAGCCCACACAATCAGCAGCATTTCAAGGAGTCACGTGCTCGAATATGCGCAATTGGCATTTACGCGGGACAATATTCTCGGCTATGTTATTGACGAAAATTAAGCGCGATAGTGACGGATAGTTATTCACCTGTTCTTCCGCTTGTAGCTGTATTATGTCCCACTTGTTCTGCAAGTTCTTGCGCAGGCTGTTCAAAGCTTCCTAAAGATAGGACGGTTTTCTTTTACGAAAGAAAGTTCCTTAAATGAGTTTTTCGACGCGTTATCGCGTTAACAACAATGTGAATTTACATACGATCTCATAGTCCTCGAGAGCGTGACGTTGTTTATTCCTCAGTGTTCGTTTAGCCAGATAGATCGCGTACTCCACGTTGTCGGGGGTTCTATGTTGCCACGGCCAATAGTAGGGTGTCTACGCGCATTAATTTTTTAGATGAGAATTAAATGATTCCGGAGTCCGGATTTTACTCCTTAATTACTTTCGAATGCGACTCACCTGAAACCTATACAGAGAGCTATCGTCCTTAACAGTAAGCGTCTTGGAGTCATTCACCGGGAAGAAGTAGCCATACTGGCATAGTTGATTAGCAATATGGACCGCCTCTACTGTCAAACACAATAATGCATCTTGATATCTGAAGAAACGCTTATATCGACATAAGTGTCTCTAAGGGTGTCGCTTAGTGTTGCTTAGGGTCGTGCAGATCACTCAAACGATGCCACATTGCTCTGTGTCGTATTTTGGTTGAGTTTGTCTGTTCACACAGTTTTCCTAGCCGTCATACGCCGAGAAATGCTCACAATGAATTATAGTTTTGTTATCTTTTTAGGAAATTGGTTGTGCGTTGCTTTGATGAGCTTTCTTCGAAGAGAACACCAGCTCGCTCTCCCTCTCTCTCTCTCTCTCTCTCTCTCTCTCTCCAAGTGATTACTGATGAACGATTTGATTTTTTAGTTTGATTAATCTATCGCATAAATAAATATCGATGCATCGGTATTTTCATAAATACTATCCGCGAATTCCTCCGACGAGTCATTTTCTCCGAGTTACAAGGACATTTATTCTCTAAATTCATTTGACGCGAATTACACTCGCTTCGCGACGAAACGGGACTGTGTAATTTACGGTCTTCATTTGCACGGGCGCGCGCGCGAGGGAAAATCGAACGAAATCCAGAAAATCCGCGGTAATATTCACCGTCTCCCACGAAACTGCTGCATGTACGCTAGCTCTCTCGTCATTAATCTCTCGTTTTTTCAATAACCAGCGGTATAAATAATTCATATTCGACTTGAACGAAAGAGAATATCCTGTGTAGTGTGACGTGTTAGTATGTAATCGATACTCTTTAAGGGCACCAAGCGGAAAGTATCGATGCAAATGCGGATCGGAATACTGCGAAGCGAAACTATCGATAGTGTCTCGTTAGCATATCCTCAGGCAGAGCGTTGCGGTTGCGCGTGTCGGGGGGACGCCGAGCCGAGCGAGCGAGCGAGCGAGGGAAAGAGCGGCACAGCAGCGGCGAGCAGCTGGCAACGATCAGTAGTAGACATACGAGCCCGTACCTGATTCTTCGATGGCAAGCCGCTCCATCAGCCACTCGATGAGGTCGTAACCTGCAACACGCAGGCAGCCTACTGTAGTGTCCTGGCCGTGATGGCCGCTTACGCTTACTCCACAACGCAGGTACCGATGGCACTCACCCATGAACGCTGAGGGGATCGAGGTGAGAAATTGTTTTTGGCTGCGCACGGGTACCCCGCTCTCAGGGTCTTGCATCTCCCGCACCAGCCCCTCCATCTGCGCCAGAAGATCAACGCGACGATCGGTTATTACGGTTCGTTAGGATTCCCGAGCGGCGTTTAGTTCATCACGTAATTCGTAGCGCCGCGGCTAGGAAACGACAATTTATTCGCGCGAAAATAATGTATACCTTGTCGAAGGCGTAAGGCCTGTGAACGCGTGGCTCCTTCTCTTTTTGTTGTTGATTGCTAGAGGCCTCCATCGCGATCGAGGCGGCCCTCTGCGTCGCTGGCAGGAGCGGTGTCGATATCGATGGCGGAGGGGGCTGGGGAGCTGGGCCGGAGACGGGTCTACCCGAACTCCATGGGGCTCTGGCCCCATCCCATCACTCCAGTCACCCCCGCACGCCCACTGAAACATCCCGTAAATTGTCCTTTTTAGCCCCTTCATTTACCTCGTTTAAACGTAACAAATATAGACGCGACAGAGTATATAGACACAAGAATGAATTTAATTACGAACTAAACTTGTAAAAAAAACTTTTTATTCCAATATCGCGTATATAGATACAACGATGATGCAAAAGTGGGAAATTGCTGATTGCAACTCCTGCTGTGAAAGTCGCGATTTTTTAGCGAAATTTCGATGTCCTGCTGCGCTCAGAAGGAAAGCCGCTCGTATATAATTTGAAATTCGCGTATACGTCTCTCTACCTCTTTTCATTTAATTATTCCTCTCGTTTACGCGCGTATACATGCCGCAATTAGACCGTGAAGAGGTTTTGCAAATAGGATCGCGTACATTTTCGATTAAATAACAGTTTCGAATTTTGCTGCAGGTTATTGAGAAATAAGATTCTGCTCGAAAATGTAATGGATCGCCAGGTCGAATTCTTCGATCTTATCGGATTTCAATTCCTTCTTTACCCGCGAACCTCGGAATTTTAGGAATATCTACTTGATGTTCTTAAATAGCTATCTTTCTCGTACATCCCTATAGTTTCTTCAATTCTTAATGCTTTGTCTTTTGATACTCTTCACCACAACGAGAACATACCTTCACTCTCATTATTTATCAAAGCATATCGGATTAAGAGAACTAGACAGAAATATCGGACATTTAACTCGCAGAAACAGAAACATTCGTTCGTATATTAAGGCACATTTGCGCAAGCTATTTTTACCCTCGCTATTGATGACAATATATTTGCCGAATGTCATTGACATTGATTGATCCAACTCCTATACAGCTGACTCTCTAACATTCGGGAAAATAAACGATTCAGAATTGTCAGTTATTTATAAGCTTTGGAATTAAGTTAAAAATTTTGAAATCGTCGCTGTAGGCAAGAATTTAATTTTCTTAACAGGAGACTAATCAATCTCCTGTTAAAAATTGAGAACGTTCAATTTTGTAACTCGATATTTTTAATTTGCTTGATTTGAAAGCATAAATTATAATTCTGAATTGTTAGTTTTTTATTCTCACGAAAAAGGAGGATTAGCACAACTCACACAATTTAATCGACAGGTATTGACAATTATTGATATAATAAGATTTATGAAGATTTAAATTTGGAATATCGCGTTTTAACTTATCGTAAGTATCGCTTTATTTTACGTGACTACGCCATCAACATGGGACATTAAACCTAGTATCTCATATAAACAAAGTCACTAGATGAATAAAGGCATCTTCAGAGAGATCATTTAGCTCAAATAAAAGAAAACCATTCTACTGCAGGGATTTATTCTACTTCCGCCTCTCAGCTTCCGCGGTTCCGCATCACGCTCGTGCAACAAACTGCGACAATAATAAATGGCGAATGGCAAAATGCGCCAGTTCGACGCTATAAACGCTTCCCTTCCAGTAATCTCCGTGCGCAATATTTCGGGTCGCGGATGAAGATTTACTTTATTATCCGCCTATTTCTCGCAGTCGAATAAAAATCCCCCCGCAGTGTTTCTCGTAAATCCGGAAAGTATTCCTCAGCTCGACCGAATATCGGGAGATTCATAAGACAAGATATAATCTGGACTTTATGGTCGACCTTTTTTAACGGAAAACCTTCCAGTCGAGAGATTCGCGTCAAGATAAAGAAAAAGAAGAAGAACCTTCTTCACTTTTCCGGAAACTTGCAGGGAAAAAAAGGTCGAAGCCATTACATTTAGCGCTAAAAGCGCGACAATGCAGGTCGCCCGAAAGTTTTCACAGCGGAACGCGAATGACTCGCGGAAACGATACAAACTCAAAGTTTCGCTGTTAAAAATGACGCTATGACGCCATATCGCGTTACTGATGGTATCGCGTTACTTATGATATCGCATTACCATCCGACTGATCTCCCGAACAAAATGCAAGGTCAACGCAAATCGCCATCAAGGCCGTGGCGCGATGTATCGATGAAAAAAAAAGCGAGTGCCGTCCTGAAAATGGAGATGGCTTTGTGTATGTGTGATCAGGTGTAGTCGGGCAGTCAGATAAAGCCGCCGTCGATATATCGATGTATCCTCGGGTTAATGAACTCGGACCTATTCGACTGACGATAATGGGGGTAGTGTTCTCGTCTAGCTAAAGACAGGCATGCGGAGAAGTTGGGGGAAAAGGAAATTGGATATAATCATGCACATAATCATTGAGTCATGCAACACCATGCTGATATTTCCGGTCCGACTGTCGAAATTACTTAAACTCGCGTTTTCGTGTCGTTCCGAGCTGTTCCTTCGTTCTCCTTTTGACATACCGTCGAATCTTTCCGTTTTCGACGAAACAAGTTGTTAAGTCGGTCATTCTACCGACATCTGTTACAAAACTTTTGCCTCGCTCCCCTTACTTCCGAGCTTAAAATTGGGATCGATCTTAAAGAAAGTGTCGAGGATACTTTCCGAGGAGTCGCGAACGAGAAATTTGAAAACGCTTTTAGGAAAGTACATATCGAGAAAGATCGAAAGGGAGGAGCGGGAACAAAGCGAGGAGGCATAATTCGAATGGAAAGCGCTCGATATAGAAAGGAGGGGAATAGCCAGAATATCAAAATGAATCCCCAAATGACCTGGGGACAAGCAGATGCGTGGGCGGAAACACGTCCCTCCCCTGCATCCTCGCCAAGCCTGCACCCTCTCTTCGCCTGCCAATTTACGTGCTAATCTGAAATCGATAAGTCCTCCGGCACGTCCTGAGACTTTCGGGACGTACGTTTCTACGAATTATTCAGTGCGCGGAGTTATTAATGTCCTGCTCAATTACAGGCGAGTTTTCAGCGATTGAAGGAAATCAATTAAGCACACGTGGGGGTGGCAGTGTCCCTCGTCGCGTATCGTTAACCCTCGGCTACCGGCTGGGATTACAACAGTCTCATTTTCTCGTATCGTCCGTAAATAGTCCGTGTAACGCGTCATTAGGTCGAAGCGGCTATTCGCGTCCGGGTCTGAAATTTTATCCCGTCATTACTTTGATTCGGGATTTATTTGATCTGCATTTATATTGCGTAATTTCGCGTTTATTTAAAAGATTTCGCGCTGCCCTTCCGTTCAAATTGATGGCGTAATCTCGTTATGTTGTGTCATCGATAACTGATACCAAATACGAAATCCAATAAGCCATTTATTAGTGTTGCTCTAACTCTACCATAGATACATAGAGCAGCGCATAGGATAGATTTTGTAATGCAAATATTGTTTCGATACCAATAGTTTATTAATTAATTGTTTTATTTCACAGAAAACTCGATTAGCTGCTTTGTAGATTGACGAGTGAGTATGGGGAGAGGCATGAAAGAGCCAGTATTTTTCAAAATATGAAAAAAAGTATTTAAACTGGTATTAATGAAGTAAAACCGCTTTCTAACTTAAGTGTACTTATTTATCTATAAGATCAATGTAACAAAAAATTAATATTAGTCATTAACAGATTTTAAGCACTTTTTTTAAAAAATAGGGAATTCGGCTCTTTCAACACAACGTGGCTTTGAAAAAGCCACCACCTGTTTAGAAAGAGCCGGGTACTAAATTATAAGCTAATAATACAAATGAAATCAAAATATGTTATCCTTTAACAAAAATTATATTCTTCGAAAACTAATAAATATCTGAAAGGGATAGTAAATGTAACATTTCTAATCAAAAACACTTATTACAAAAGAAATGGAAGTTTTCCCTATTGTCACATGAGTTATAAGCCCAGCCTGTGCACAACTTGCACTGATACCAGTTTTCATTACTTATAGAATAATCTTTTGAACAGACACAGCAGTTATTGTCGTTATGTTTTGAACTGTGACCAAACATATGAATTAACTGACTCTTTTGCTCTCTTTACAATTTTAGCCAAGTATGCTTTTGAGATGTTATAAACCAGTACAGTGCTGTTGATGCTCACAGGCCATGATCATTAACTTCTTTAATAGATTTCTGTATAATAGCAACAGAAGGTCGCTTCCTTTTCTTTGGCTTATCTTTGGTATTGTCTAAGGACATTTTGAATTAGATCTGAAAAGAGTGAAATATGGAAGCTGAATCGGTAATGCTAACATCAATATACCTACGAACCGTAAAGAATGCCGTTTTATAATGCAGAAATACTTGAAAATTTATTTACACTAGGTATGCAATGAAGGAGCTAGGCAAAGTGGCAATGAAAGAGCCGGCTTTTTCATAGCTCTCAACATCGGCTCTTTCATAACATTATGTGTTAAAAATCTAACCACAAAATATCTGATAAATCAAAACAAACAAAACGTTATAACTACGTTCTTAGTTAGGTTAGTGTATATATAGCATTTGATATAAAAAATACTTTTTTTTTCTTAAAAGTTAATCGCAAATAAATGCAAAAGACACGGAAATTTAACTCAAAAACTTACTTTTTGTCGTAATAATTTTTCACCTCTCACGGCAACGCCGTTTTGACATTGACTGTCAAATGTCTATGGATGACGTAGTTTCAGTGTTGCTATCAAATAAAAATGTTTTAAAATTGTTGCTTACATTCAGTTAGTTAAAATATGAGATGGCTCTTTCAAAACATGGCTCTTTCATACCCCCTCTCCCCTATGCATTCGGGTGCGTGCGTGTTTTTTTTCAAAAGCTATTTAACATTTGCTACATATTTTTTAAAAGTCGGCAAATTATCGAATATTGATCTCTCTTTACAAAATCTCTATAAGTAAATAACGTACTACAAATTCTACAATCCGTGTTTTTCCAAATATGTTCAATTAATTAAATAGCATCGTTGATTATTTTCTTTTATTTTTTTTTGCAAAAATCACTATCATAAAGGAATATTGACAATGTACATGATGTAAATAAAATACATAATATAAAATACATATAAAACATCATATAAAATATAAAATATAAAATATCATATAAAATACACACGATATCACATTGGCCAATGTTGTCATACATATGTCGTGTAGAGTGGGCTTTAAATATATAAATAAGAAGATAACGTGCGGAGGATTCCGATAGTAAGCGAAATGAGTAAATATTCTTTTTCATTCTATATTTTTAATCGTAATGCATTTTTCATATCCGTTGTTTCGTACCTCCGCAATCGCCACGTCTGCGAGACGATAAAATGTCGCTCTCAAGTTTTATATGGGCTATCGCAAGTATATGGCCTGTGCGTCGTAGAAAGTGCGTGAGGGGAAAATCCGGAAAAATCGTGCTTCGGACCAATTCCAAGAAAAGCTCGAATAAGTAATATCAGTGGGAGAAATCACCGTCTTGGAAGAAGGCCGTCATAAAATTCCGAGGGAAGCGACACTAAGCTCGCCTTTCTATGGGATTAACTCTCGCGGAATTCTCTCTCGGCGGCACTCGTTTCCCCGAGAAGCTTTGTGCGGCCGATAACGAATTTCCTTGTTTCCTATTCAGACGCGGGACATTCAGCAAACACGAGGAAAGCGTGCGCGGCATTAACCCTTTTCAATTGCGAGAAGCGGAGTAAAATTGTCGGCTCTTCGGGATTCCTCGGATTCTGGGATACTTGAATTCTCGGATCCTGGGATTCTCGGATGCTCGGATTGCGGTACTGCGAATCTGAGGGAGAAGTCGCCTCGTCGAATTGTCGAATTGTTTGCTGATTCGAGGTCGATCGCGTCAAAACCGTTTGGTTTATCGTGTATATGATTCCGAAGCACGCACTTTCTGCGTACACCACGACCAACAGAGCGGTATGACGAACGAAACGGATAAAAATAAACACGAGTTCGCGTCCTTTGTTTCCCGCGTTCGCGATATAATCGGTCAGTTTGCCCAAGTGACGAACCCGGGGGCGAGCGTTACCCCGAAATAGCCCCTAAATTGATTGAATGAACGGTTCCGCGGAGACGACACAATTTTAGTCTACGTTCCCCGGATCTTCGTGCGGTGCCGTGCCGGTAAATAAAACGGCGAAATCAGGACTCGGCCAAAAGCGCGCCCAATCTCGCGCCTCGCGGAACAATAGCTGCGATAGATTGAAATTTTAATTGAATTTTCACACTGCGCAACTCCACGCCGGTGAAGGCGGCAATCGGGCTGCTTGAGTCGATCGTAAGATCGTAAGCCTCATGAATCACGATCGCAATATGCATTTTAAATCGTACCGTCGTATTCCGTTTCGATCGCGTACATGTTCGTTCTCAATAGCGATCGGAGAAGGATTAAGAACACATTTGATAAATATAAATGAGAATAGCCAAATGTCGGTCAACCGCGGGTCTTGGTGCGTAATAATAAATTTTTTGTGAATTCCCTGTTCATGCAAACTGCGCGCCGCATATTCGTCGGTCTTGAAACACAATCCTTACATGAACCCGAAATTAATTCATATGTTAAATTGACGAGCAATTTCATTTGATAAACAAATATAAATTTGATAAAACTGTTATTTTCCCGATCTTGCGAAAAAGGTCATGACGCGGCAGATCCGTGGATGCCTTTGGGCGAAATGCGTAACACCCTTGAGAGTTGCTCGTGATACCCAGTAAGCAAGGAGATATAACCTTGACAAACCGTGAAGACCTGGTCATTTTAATCCTCTCGGCGTTACGACTTTCTCATCGCTGAATCTCATTTCACAGATTGCATGAAAATTATTCATACCGCACAATGTGAGTTCAAATTGTAAACAGTCGGGATGTAACATTTACACAGAGCTCCTTTCACGATCGTTCTCCAACTATTGCGAATTTAATTCTGGGATAGACTACAGGATGAATAAGCGTCTTTATACGCCGAAACGCAATCAGAAACGAAACCTGGTTGATAGCCATCCCTTAATAACGGGCCGCGCGCTTAATCGGGCATGAATCATCAGCCCTTGAAAAGTCACGCAGCAGACAGGTGGATTCCAAAACGGGCGCATCGATATTGCACGATAACGCGAATTCCAATTATCATCTCTCCATCGACGTTATCATGTCGATACTAGCAAATTAAGGCACGCTTGCACTGCGAATAAAAATCGATCGACGTCTGCGGGATATTTGCCGGTTTAATTGTCGTGCATTGCGTCACAATGTCAATCGGCCGAATTCGCCTTGACACAATCTGTCAGGCTGTTAGATTCCCAGGAATGTGAAACAATACGAACTGACGGTATATTCAACATGCAAATAAGGCGTAATGGATAATGAAAAGCTGACGACGCGCGATAAATCGCGCAAATACAATTTTCGGTGCCAAACACAATTGTCGAAACTTTTCACGTAGTTAGGAACATTCTAACGTGTCTCGGAAAAGAGTTGTCGAATTTGCTGTTTGTAAATGCTAACTATAATAGGTAATTACCGTCGGTATTTGTATTGCGTACGGCATATGTTTAGCTTTTGAAATAATTATCGTGACAGGCTACTGGTGTAGACGTACCTTAATATGTTAATACTGCGTTAGCAGTGCGGTAGGACATCCGAAAAGTGCAATGCGTCGCATGAGCACTATCACCTTACACTATCACTGCGTTGGCACTGCCATAAATGCATCATCGTACTACCATATATCAGCGATTCCGAAACGTCCGTCGGTATACATGTCGAAATACCGGGAGATCCACGTTACTACCGATACTTCTAGCACTACTATAGATGAACCGTTGGCCATAGTTCAATATGATTCACGGCAGGAACTATAGAGAATTGATATTATACATTTCTATGTACCGACATTCCGAAATGCCTATATTTCGTAGCGTTGCTATAGTCGCATCCTTCTGCCAACCGTTTCTTCAGCCCCCGCCCAGCATTTTTTTCGACAGGATCCGAAAACCGACGTCCGCCGCACCGCACCGACGTCTCGCCTAAATCGCGAAGAATCTACCACGGGGCGGTCTGAGCGCAAAACCTGACCCGGGGGGCTTCGCGCGCTGATATAATCGGAAGCGCACGAGTCTCACCCCCCCGGGAACGTGCACATGTCGCGATCGTAATGCATCCCGCGCCTTTTCGACGACGATGCCGGGCGCTAGGAGATATGACGTGGCCCGATCGAATGGTCCACTTTTCGCATCGCTAAGCCTCCACTCCCGTGGTCGATATTTATTGCGCCTCGGCCGAGGCCGAGGCTCGCGGCCGCACCGAAGAAACCGACTCGATCGCCTCGCGTCCCTCGGGCCAACTGTTAATCGGCCTCGAGGAGGAAACGCGCTCTCTCTCTATCTCTCTCCCGCTGTTCCCTCCGCCGGCTAAAAATCGCCTCCTCCTCCCCCTACTCTCCCCGGCTCTCGATCGACCCACGCCGATTTAACGGCCGCCACGAAGGAGGGACGGTCGCAGCACGACGTTGCTGGTGGTGTCGCGCCACTGACGGTCGTCCGTTTTCGGGGACGTGGATTCGCTTGCCATCGTCATCGTCCTCGTCCTCGTCCTTGTCTTCGTCGTCGTCGTCGTCATCGTGGTCACCGTCGTCGTCGAGCGGACAATTCACTACGGCCGTTTTTCCGCGAAGAGGCCACTCTCGCGCGGACGATCGCGCTACGGGAGGAAGGGAGAGCGACCGACGGGGAGAAGAGAGTGCACGACGGGGTACGACACGGCGCGTCCGCGAGTATTTCCCTCCCCTATCCTACCGTCGCGTCACCCCGCTCTGCTTCGACGCTGCTTCGACCATCACCGCGGCACCGTGCAATGAAATGTCACAAACTCTACTACTCACTCGACGAGTCAGGGCAGTGGAGCTTCATGAATGCGTCTCGCAGTACGTATCAGGCCATCGGAGCACGGCCGAGCTCGCGGCCCTTCTTCCGCAGCTTCGAGTCTAAAGCCACCGTCCGCACCGATACGCCGTTAAGGCAGCACCGCGCGCGCACACACCACCAGCAGCAACACCGCCGCTATCGCTGCCGCCGCCGCCGCCGCCGTCGTCGTCGTCGTCGTCTCCACCACCACCACCACCACCACCACCACCACCACCACCACCTTCACCGCTGCCACCGCCGCCGTTGCTGCTACGTCGAGCATATTTCCGCGGGGGTAGGAGATGCAGGAGGAAGGGATAGAAACGTACGAGCTAGACAGGGATAGAACGTCGGATGGTAGGGAGAATGCGAGCACAGCGTTTGCGCAAGAGAGTAGAGCGGCAACGGGTGGGTCAGAGGGGCCAGCACGCGGAAAACATGCGCGCGAAAGAGAGGAGCGCGAGAGGACGGCCGAAGGGTCGAGCGAGAAGGACCTAACCCGCGTGGAGGGGAACGGTCGGGGAACTCGTTGGTGGTGCACCAGGCCCCTCCGCCGATGCTGTACGTATGTACGTGGGAGTTTGTATCTACCTATACGGGTATCTACGTATACGCATGTGTGAAAGGATGTACGCGTGTCTGACTGTGGTTGTCTCTCCCTACTCGCGCGCTCCCTCTCGCCCGAGGCGCGTTGGGGGAGTCACGACTCCTATCCTCTGTGTACAAACGCACGTTCGCGTGTATTACGCATATATTGGCGAGCCAGAGAGGGCGACAAAGGGAGGGTGAGAAAGAGTATCCAAAAATACGCGTGTTTGCGCGTCTTTCTACTCCCTTTCTCCCCTCCCCCCCGTTTCTCCGCGGAAGTTCGCTTCTCGTCGCTCGTAAAACCGCGGACCGCGTACCGCTCTCGTAACCGCTCGCCTCGTCGTTCCCCCGCATTCGGCCGCACCCTCTCCGCTGGTCGCTCTCCCCGGTCATCCTGTCCGCCCTGTGCCGGAGAGGGTTGCGCGCGACCGATCGTCAGCGGAGATAGCCGAAGGCGAACGAGCACGCGAGAGTGGTGGCTGGATAGCGGGTGAGGACCGAGGTCGTCGCGGACGCGCTCCCTCACGGGGGTGAGTTTCGAGTTCCACGTACTGTTCGATGTCGTAGCCAAGTTTCGGGCCGGTCCTCGTAAACTCCCAGCTATTGTCCTTCCAGTCATTGGGCAGGCTCGTGGTTAGGGTACGGGCGCTACGAATAACTAATATTGGGGTCGATAGGATGCTCCACGAGTTGCGAAACTCTCCCCGAAGCGCAGCGATAATGGGAATCGAACCAAAAACGTCGACGGCTTCAATCGGAGGCATCGATATAAGTCCACGGTTCACGCAAACCCCACCCCGTACATACGTATACGTTCGGTTTAAGTGAAATATTCCCCAGCGACTATATCGCGTCTGAATATTAGGAGCTCGACTGTTCAGCAACGCCTGAAAGTCTTCAACGCGTATCCCCCGCGCGCCCCTCTACCGTTTCCTCGCCACCGTCTTTTCCCTCGCGCGACTCCAATTTCACCGAGTCGTCTTTTCATTCCTTTCCCTCGTCACCCTGCCAACGCGACGCGCGCTTCTCGGCATTCGCCTCAACCTCCGTCGCCCGGATCGCGAACAGCGTATGTTTAATTCATGCCGCGCGTTATGCACGCGAGCCAGAGAGAGCTCCCTGTTTTTCCGTCGCCTTGTCCTTCGTGTTTTGATTTCCCGGCACGATGATGAAGCGGCCGCGCCGTGCGTTCCACCAATCTCATCCTCTCTGTTTCCCGGCAACCCCTCCTCGGTCGACGCACGCCAGTTGCGTCAACCGTTCCCATTTTCTGTCGCGAGTCGGAAATTATCGCTCGCAGCCACACTTGTCCTCCCTGCACATTTACGACAGAAAGTCTTCCTCTTCTTCTTCTTCTTCTTCTTAAGCCCCATTTGGAAAGAATCTTCCTCGTGCCACCGCTCGCCGGAAGACCGCCGAGCACGGGATTCGAGGCTCGGGGATCTTCAGGTGGCTAAAACTCTCGTTCGAACGATGCTGCGGCAATTTAGGGAACGCACGGATACCGGAATGTTCTTTGATGTTAGGATATTCCGCGGGTTGGTTTCCAATCGCGTGACCGAGTCGGAGCGGAAACCTTTGCGTGCTGTGAAATTGCGAGCGAACGGATATGCATATAATTATACGATGCGCGGCGTTTGCGCTTTCTTTGCAAACACGCCAGCCGGTGATGGTTACGCTTGTTCGCAATATTATTCTCTCTGCGGCAACTCGTCGAAATCTCGTCAAAATTAAGCTTTTACGATTTGCTCGTATTATTTGACCAATTTTGCGACCGTTTTACTCGTTTCCGGTCTAAACATCTGTAACGAGAGGCATTTTCTCATTATTAATGGACCGAGTACCGACATGTTCGTGGAACTTTCGACAATTTTCCCAGCTTTAACAGCGCACATAATGCATAATTTAAACACCGAGATAACTTTACACATTACGGTCTATGCATATGCATTTGATAGAGGAGGTAGAAGGGTGGACTAAGTTTCGGTATCAAGTAACGTGAATACCAGGTATAACAATTCTAAACTATATTTATAAATATATAAATTGCGACGTACTATCTCATTGAGTATTATAAGTTTCAACATTTGGGAAAGTGTGTTTGTAACAGCGACGCTGTTCATTGGGTTACTTTCTAGGTAGCAGTTCAACAGAACGAACGAAGGGGAATTCCGGGTATAGGGGAACAAAAGTGTAACAGTAGTGCACGGGTCACGAAATAATTTGCAACGCGTATGGTCGTGTATTATCATGCAGATAACGTCGGATCTTTTCGGTTTAATATTGCAAATGATGTAGCGCTTTGCCGAATCTCATTATCAAACATTCTACATTAAATCGTGTAAACGGAATTTCGCTGAAATGAAATCGGTTTAAAAATAGGGACACTGTATAGGACGAAATCTCGAGTATGCGCCGTTCGTCGGAAACGTAATAGTCCATTCGCGGCTCATTGATGGCTCGAGTCGATTGAGAGACACCCGCGCTACTTTAAGACATGATTTAAATCTTAATTAACGAATTCTTGCACACCCTATCGGAGCGATCGACCGTGTCGATCCTTTGGTAATAGGAGGGAGGGAATTAATTTTCCACCGAGTGACTTCCCTCCTGCGCAAAATTCGATCGATAACACGAGGCGAGATAACGCGTATGAAATTCAAATTAACCGTCTGCAATTTAGTGCAACTATTTATAGTTCCAGTGCCCCTACAGCTTCCAGTTTTAAATACTGCGGGAAACATAATAGAGCGCCATTAGATTTATAAGATACGATAATATCCTGGTTCTAGTCGAGTGACCTTTGTTTACCGACGTTTATCATAGACGCGGAAACCCAGAAGAGCCTTTCAGAGAGGTCCATCGCTTTGCGGCTAGAAAGATTAAGGATTCTCCCTTCCTCGCATTGGACGATCGAACATATCTTTCCATTTTGTCGTCATAGAAACGGCGTACGAGAGGAGATTTCGCCGATTGGGTTTTCTCCGAGAATGGCAATAGCGTTCTACGCATCGAGAAGGACGATATTATAGTCAAAATGACGGAATTCCGCGATCGACGCATCATCCATATCGTTCATATTAATCTCGTCGAGTCAAGAGAAAGAGAGAGACCCTGGCGAAAATAATATGTTTATTGAAAGTTTATAAGAAGTTTGCTTAAGTGTTGAGTACACTGAAAAAAAATTTTTGGTAAACTTGTGAGATGCATTTATAGTAATACTTTTTTTGAAGTATTTGATTATTATACGACTATTCGACTATTTTACTTTACATTTTTATTCAACTATGACACTCTGCATATTTTTTGGACTTTGACATATTGTTGGAACATTGTCATTTCCATTGGATGTAATTGTGTATGATCTATATAATTAATCTTAATTTAATCACTTGAGAAGGACCAAAATCCATGGTCGAAACGTCACTTTAAATTAAAATAAAATTGGCCAGTAGTGTCGAAACAAATCTCCTTTTTGGTATTATTACCGATTATAATAATAATAACAAAACATTTTGTAATAATTATAAAAGAGCAAATTTTATTTAGTTGAGCCAACTAAATTATAATACTTATTATACGTTTAGTTGAAACTATTTCACCAAGGTGCTTGATAACATTAACCAAGCCTAGATTTTTATAACCAAGCTTTTCTTTCAGTGTAGATGTTTCATTTGAGCTTTAAATCTTTAAAACATTTATTAAATTGTTTATGAGATGGAAATTTAAACATGGAATTGTTTATGAGATGATCACAGCTATGTTTCTTATGAAATGTTTCAGTGGCGTTTAATGACATAGTCTCAAACGTTTTCATTATAGTTTTTGTAAGTATTAATAAAATGTTATTGTCAGCAGGTATTTGCAACGCGCGTTTCTAAACAGTGTAACCATCTATAAAACTCTTTATAAATAGTATAATCATTGATGAAACTCTTCATAAACAAATATATAAACACAATCTCTCACTAACAATTTTTGCCAGGGCGAGAGAAAGAGAGAGAGTTTTCTACTTCCTAGCAAAAAGTCCATTTGTTAAATTAGACAATGAAACTTGAAGCGACGTGTGTTTTATTCGGAATTCATTGGTGAAAGTCTCTCGGTTGTATTGAGTTACACCTCGTAAAGCTCGCTCTATTGCAGCGCGTCGCCCACCTCCTCGGGAAGTCGTAATTTCGTCGAAATAAAACGGCGGACATCGGTGTGACATGGTCGGCCGTAAAGCGCCGCTGAAAATTGTCATAACGTTGCCCGGATATGATCGCGGATCCGTTCGGATTTTCTCGCGCTTGACCCATTTTTGTCCGACTCCCGAAGAACGCGCGTACGAGGCATTATTACTTCTTCGGAATTTCATTAATTCCCGCCTTCGTCAGATTTCCCGACGGTTTTCAGCGTGATGCCCCTCGCCTGTGCTTTCTTCCTCTTCTCTTCTCCAAATATCGCGTTTTCATAATGATTCCTCTTGATCGGAATGGGGGTCTCGTTCGATCGGTCGCACAAATTTAAAAAACAGGCGAAGTCATTCATTAGCATCGGGGATGCACTAATTGAAACTCATTCGTTCACCTTGCACCGTCATTTGTCACAGTCCCCGTCATTATACCGGCCGTTCATTACGCAACCGTTCTTTTCTCCCGGGAAAGACAATAGACGGAGATAATTGACGATGTGAATCAATTCACGACTCGTTCGCAAAAACTCGTTTCCGAAATTTAATTGCATCCGAAATTGCGAGCGCGAAATGCATGAATGGCATTATGCACTTTTAATTTCGTTCAAATTTTACTTAAGGAGGTTGGCTACTCAACTAAAAATGATAAGAATTAGTTCAAATTTAAGGGAATCTATGGGAATCTGCCATCCATGCAAAATTTAAAGTCAATGGTCTGCATGGTTGTTGAGTAATTAATTATTGAAGTTATACTCTTATACACGGGCGACATAGCAAAAATTGTATAACTTTTTTTGTTATTATTTTCCATCATTATAAATGAGAATAATGTAGAATCAAATGTAGAGACATGTGATGCAAATAAAAATTTGTGAAAATTGAACAAACTTGAATATAAAATTATTAAATAAATTAACATATTTTATTAAACCAAGCATGCAGACCATTGACTTTAAATTTTGCATGGATGGCAGATTCCCACAGACGAATATTCTCCATAAATTTGAACTAATTCTTATCATTTTTATATTATTGTATATTTGTAATTTGCATAGTTAATAAATAATTTATTTTTGCCCCAATAACGGTGTTGGCTCACATTGGCTTACTTCCATATTATCCTTGATTTTATGTCCGAGAACCTTGTTATCATTAATTTTAGTTATCATTTTTAGTTGAGTAGCCAACCTCCTTAATACGATGCACGAGGTTCTAATTAAAGTTAAATCGTTGTCGTGTCTTCGTGAGGCTGCAGTATCATTTCCCGCAAACGAACGTACCGTAATGATACGCAGCAAGCGTGGCATTATGTACGCGCGCCGGTACCGAGATGTCGCAATAACGGACACGCGGAAGCGCAATAACGGCCTTTTGAATTTACTTCCGGAACGGAAACGCCAGCTGCACGGAGTGGGACACGAGTTAGCAATTGGGACGGAAAGAAGTATACCGCAGCGAGCACGAATGAAAGCGCGAGGAATAAATTATTGGAAACGAATGGAGCACATAAGAAACGCGTTCGTCTTTTTTTCGCGGAGATCCGCAGCTCGACATTGTAAGTCGCGGCGATAAATCTCGGGGAAAATACGGAAATTTCGAATTTGGACTTATTATCGATAAATTTTTTTAATACATAGGTGGTTGATGATATAGAATTAGAAGATTGTGATCTCCATTTGATGCATGCTTATGCATGCTCCATGGTGACTGTCTTGGCAAAGGTACTCTCACAAGGAGATCTCCCAACCTTGTGCATCCAGATTTCTAAGATTAATATCCCGTTGGTTAGTACTCATAGAGTATAGCAAAAGTCTAGAAGCTTTTAAGGTTCTGGCCAGTAGGGCCGAAGCAATTCGACCCAGACCCCGTGAGGATCGAAAGTCCAAAGTGGGCCGAAATTTAAAAAAACTTCTATGTTTCATTGAGGAAACTGATTCTAAAACTCTAATTCCTATTCCTAATATGTACACTGAAAAAAAATGCTGTTGCTTCAATTAAACGTCTACGTCACGGACTGCCACAAACATAAATAGTTCATTCAATTGTATTACGATTGGACCAAATATTTACATTATTAAAAGAATAATCTAGATATTTGGTCCAGTCATAATACAATTGAATGAACTATTTATGTTTGTGGCAGCCCGTGACGTAGACGTTTAATTGAAGCAACAGTATTTTTTTTCTGTGTAATATTCCTCCATTGTGCGCAGGACCTTACGCCACGATAACCACCTAAAATAAAATTTTAAGTTTTAGGTTGAGCTTTCAGATCCTTAAGCTTAATAGCCCTAGGATCTGTACTCAGTCCCAAACGGAAAGCGTCGCGCGCGGGTTCTCTTCCAATTGAATCGCGCGCGAGCCGGCCAGCAGCGGATTAGAAAGCCACGCACGGTTTGCGTTCTGTTGTAAACGCATGCTCCGGTTTGCTCTATTTCGCCTATCTCCGGCGTGGCGCGCGAGCGACGGCATGGAAATCGACCGCGATAACGATCCTATTCGCCGGCCGGCCGGCCGCGCCGGTCACTTCCTCGGATATGTTTCACGTTCCCAGGCAGCCCTTAATAAATTATGCGCGAACTGGAACTGGATAGAATCGGGACAACTATATCGGGCTATAGCCGCGCCGCGTGTTACGACGCATGATCGATTAAGTAGAGAAAGCCGGGCGGGCCCCCCGACAGCCTCTCGGCCCTGCACGTTATGCTTGCACCTCGCTTGGGTTACGAGAGACGCGAATCGGAGTGGTTCCTTGATCCCGCGAAAAACGGCGAATATTTCCAGCGGCTATCGCGGCCCCGAGATCGCCAAGTGTCCGCGAGGAGACGTCTGAAAGCACGCCCCGGCTTTCGCAGGCTAGAGACTCGCCCGGCGGAATAATGCATGTCTTTATCCATCGCGCTGTAGAGCCTTACGCAAGCCTGCCACCCGAGGCCGATTTATTCGAGGCTTTTCGTCTCGCCTCCGCGATTAGCCTTATCAGATCCGCGCCGCCGACGGTGTCCGATCGTATTTCTCGGTCTTTAGACCGTCGCCCATTTTCTTACGTGTAAAGTGCATTCTATTACCGTCGCTATCGATAAGCCGCGCTTGCACGCTTATGATTCACGCGCAGAAATTTAATTAAGACTCGGCCCGTTTGCGGCAAGGTACCGAGTTATTATCAATAATGAACGGCACGATCGGTTCTCGTTTATTTAAAGCCAATTAGGTTTCCGAGTCAATTAGGTGTTTGTACGAAATTGGAAGGGACGGGCGAAACTTGATCCGGAGCGGCGCGAACATTACGAGAGTACGAGTTGCAATGGCGGGTTAATTCACTTGTCGTTTACAGGACTATAATAATGTGGATGGAACACGCGGTGACTTTTAGCGCAATTACGATAGAGCAAGAAGGCCGCGCTCTACGGAGACCCGCGTTGCATTTTACTATCGATTCTGCCGACGTTTCCGCGGAGCGTGTCCGCTCGTCTCTCCTGACCTTTTAGAAGTTATACGTGCTAACAATACGAGTTGTCGGGCGAATTCCGAAGAACGCGAAGAAGGCCTTTCGCTTCTGGAAGACTCTCGCGAAGACACGGACGTTCTCTCGCTTCCCCCAAATTTCATCGCTTTGTTATTATTATTAGACGCGATTTATTTGATTCTAGTAACTTATTGTTAGTAAAGAAAGAAGGGAAAGGAAGATATAAACAGGCATGTACACTGAAAAAAAATTCTTGGTAAACTTGTGAGACGCATTTAGTCTACTTTCTTTTGAAGTATTTGATTATTATTACCGATTAGAATATAATAATAAAAAAACATTTTGTATATAATAATTATAAACATTTGTAATAATTATAAAAGAGCAAATTTTGTTTATTCCGGCTTCATGTAAGGACTGTGTTTCAAGACCGACAAATATGCGGCGCGTAGTTTGCATGAGTAAGAAAATTCACAAAATAATTATTATTAGGCACCAAGATCCGCCGCGACCGATATGGACTTTCTTTCATATTTATATTTGTTTAATATCGGTCTTATTCTTAATATTATTTGTTTCAAATTTTGTTAAGTTGAGCCAACTAAATTATGTAATACTTATTATACGTTTAGTTGAAACTATTTCACCAAGGCACTTGGTAACATTGACCAAGCCTGGATTTTTATAACCAAGCCTTTCTTTCAGTGGATGGATAACATCAGTACACGGAAAAAAAAAATTTGTTAACTTGACTAAATTTTTCATCTAAATAAAATTTCTTTAACTGAAGAAATTTTATTAACAAATTTTTTTTTCCGTGTAAAGTTTCTAAATATCAAGTTTTATGGACAAATGCATCAGAGAGCATTTGAAGAAAAGAGATTAAGATCTTTGAATCAGATAACTGCCGACTTGCGTGAGTCTTACTTAGATGATGCATTACTTTTAGCAAGAAATCATAAAAAGTTTCCCCTAAATTATTATCTGTCCTTAATCGTGCAAGCATTGCGGATTTTAGATGAGATGTTCCTTATCCCTTTCCTTCGCTGCTTTCTTTTCACTCTCTACTCTCTTTTTACGTTCTTTCGCGTTGCGTTTTTCTAACTGCAAGCTAAAGAGCAGACACGGATTTTTAAGATAATATTGTTTGAGAGAAGTGTTGATCATCATAATATTATAAAAGAGAAGCAGCCTGTTAGATCGGATTACCGTAGCATTGTAAAGGGAAGCTTAGTCGTTAATGAAGAAGAAGTACTTTTCCATTGAACTCTCTATCGACAAATTACTCCAGACGAAATTAGTTTTGTAATCACGTTTCGTTCATCTGGCACGTGTCTTCCAACACGTGCAAACAATGTAGTACAGAGTATATATGATCTTTTTTTTGTACGCGCGCACCTTTGTATGCGCGTTAACGAATTATTGCGGCACGTTTGCAAAAACGACGTCGGTTTTCGCTCGGCTATTCGTTTTTACTCGCCGCTTTCATTTGTGACATTTTGTTTCTGATATCAAGGCTTGGCGTAAAGAAATGATTTTAATTGATCGATGACTTTCAAATCGTCATTATTATCATTAATTGTAATCATCATTAATTCTTCAATCGAGAGCTGCGCTTAGAAAATACGGTTGTTCCGCGGCACCCGATATACGAGATAATAATTAAAGAAATCGTATTGGCGACGACCGGATATTAATGAATTCGCTCAACTGGAAACTTGTTATCTGTCTGGTTAATTACTCTTATCGATATCTTTTTAATGTTACCGATGTATTTATGCACTTTCGAATCTCACCAGAGCACGATCAAGTTGGTCCATTTAATTTTCTCTAAGCCGATATAGCATGGTGAGAAGCAAACTTTTATTATTTATAAGAGCGTCGTTTCTTTCTCGTTCGTCCGAGAAATCCAGTCTCTCTAGGTGTTTTTTTTTTTTTTCGAAAGTTAGTTTGATATCTGAACGACCTTGCGGATCTGGAATCCTTTAAAGGACCCCGCACGTTTTATAGGGAAAAAGTGGCCTCAGTGAAATTGTTTCGTTCTGAGATATGTTGTAGTTTTCATGATTCTGAAGAAATTTTTCCTTTGTCAAAAACGTAGAAAATCAAAGGGTAAAGAAATATGGAGCTCTGAAGTCATAGAATCTGACAAGGGAACGGTCGGAAGTGTCCCTCATCGATTTTGATGAGCTCTGGATATGTTGTAGAACATGAAAAAATATTAGACCCGTATTTTTTTAGCGGCGGAACTCGACGTTTATGGGGTGGAAAAGTGTTTATGAAAAAATGTTCTATACAAGTTTTATGGTTTTTTATACTCTTTAACTTTTGTATAGAACATTTTTTCATAAACCTTATATTTTCAGATATTCAAAAAAAAGTAAAAAAAATCCGTTATTTTCGAGGGGTTGTTTTATCCCCTAAACGCGTCGAGTTCCGCCGCTAAAAAAATACGGGTCTAATGTTTCTTCATGTCCCACAACATATTCAAAGCTCGATCAAAATCGGTGAGGGACACTTCCGACCATTCCCTTGTCAGATACTATGACTTCAGAGCTCCATATTTCTTTATCCTTTGATTTTCTACGTTTTTGTCAAAGGAAAAATTTCTTCAGAATCATGAAAACTACAACGTATCTCAGAACGAAGCAATTTCACTGGGGCCACTTTTCCCCTATAAAACGTGCGGGGTCCTTTTACCTGCACATCTTGATACCGAATCGATACGATACTAGGGACTGCATGCCGAGTCGAGAATGAGTATAGAGTCGTTAGAGCGTCCGAAATAGCTATGCTAGGAAGTAGGAATTAGAACGTACGAGCGCACGAATGTACGTGTAATCGATTTACGCCGATGCCGATGGTGGAGAATCGAAGGACGGACTCTCCGATCCGGAGAGCGAGCGGTCGAATTAGCGAATTCGTTCTTGTTTTCTCCCGTTAATTTACCCAAAGGCGATGCTGGTCACGTTTCTGAGAGGGGCGCAATTACGGCGGACGCATCCGTCAGCGACGGCGCGAGCCGCCCAGGAACGAACGGTAATTAACATCGGCGGAGTTGCCAGCGTGGGTAGGGGGTAGGTGGGGGGAAGGGAGGGGGTTAAGTGGCCGCGGACCTAATAAGCGTCGACAAACGGACGAAATTACGGACGGAATATCCGAGCAATTGCGACGAATTACGAGCGCGCAAACGTTCGTGGTCCGAGGGCTCTCCCACGCGCGACAATAGGCCGCTCTCGGCTATGCGGGGGCATCGAGTCGGAATCTGGGGCGCGTTGGCAGCTCCCCCGTTTTCCCGGGGAAAACGGGACTCCCGTCCCTCTCGCTTAGCGCGCGCCGTTTTCTCTCCCTTTCCTTTTTTTCATCTTTTCGGCTAGAGTTCCTATAAAGCCCATATCAGACTATGGATTGGGATTGGAATTGGATTGGAATTTGACCAATCGGAAGAAAGAAAAGCAATAACAAGTTCAGTGAACTTAGCTTTGATTGGTCAAATTCCAATCCAATCCCAATCCATAGTCTGACACGGGCTTAAGGAGAGTTGTGATTGGTCCGCCATATTTTCAATTTTTTTTAATATGATTGGCTATACCCTTAGATCCAGGAGGAGCCAATGGCAAGAACCAATCATATTAAAAGCTGCTTTTTCTGCATTTTGACTGAAAATGGCGACTTCCGGGTAATTGGCACAACTCTCCTTATACGAACTCTATTTTCGGCTCGTTCCTCGCGAACCGCGGTGGATTTTAAAAAATGCCTCGCGTCGCGCTCGGAACCTCGCTCTCGATCGCCGCCCGCCTTTCCTTCCGTCGCGTGCGGCATACAACGCTTGTTGTGCGGCCTATCGTTAAAGATGCTATTCGCAGTGCGATAAATCACGGTGAATTTCCGCGTAGCGACGTTTTCGCGTTAACCTTGTTATCCCTGTCCGGGGGGCTAATTGACCTCGTTTCGATTTCACCGTCGGGCGAAACGCCTTCGCTCCGACGCCTCCACCGAGCACGATCGCCGATCACGGTCACGCGACGACGGTCCCCCGCGTGCGTCGCGCGACAATCGCGGTGAAACGCGATCGACGGGGTCACCGACGTGCGTCACGTACATAAGACTACGGGAAACGAAAGCTGGCTTCATGCCCCGTAAAAGAAGTCGCGGCGAGAATCGAGCGCCCCGATCCGGGCATCAAAGGCTGTCCGCTTCCTTATACGAGGACGGTGAGAAAACGTGGAATCGCCGCGGGGCCTCGGAAGAGCACCCGGTAGCGGGAATTAGAGCGGCATAGAGCGGCGTTTATCGATCGCGCCCGGGTTGGAAGGTCTCCGGTTTGATTTACCGGCGTGATTCGCGCGCGATCTTTCAAGAGCGTTCGACCATCAAAGATCACGACGCGCCTTGTACGCGGGCGAGAAAGGACACGCGCGATTCCGCGGGATACCGAGCGGAGTCTTGTCGGCAAATTGGAATCGCGCGAGATCGTTATTACACTTGAGAAAAAAGAATGGTTGCAATTATCATAATTTACAGTTATTTTCAGCGCCAACTATATTTTTATAATTGTTTTAACCATGATTGGCAAAACATGATTCACAAAACTATGCAAATAAAGTTATTATTACTAACAGTATAGCAGTGTTGACAATAAACAAGGATCTCCTAACCATAATTATTTTACTATGCAATTATAGTCATAAATACCAAACCACTTTTTTCTCAGTATCTATTTCAGCAGTACCTTTATCCATAAAATCATCTTTCTCATTGTCCTTTTTTTGCCTCGCGGCTTCCAGTTTTATCGCTTCTAACATTCAATGATCTTGTCTGAATTGCCAGTGTAGACCTCATCTTCTGCCTCCGTTTGTCGTATACTCCTCTGGGTGTGTGTGCGTAATCTTTGTTTGCGTGTTATATGCGTGTTTTATCTTTATTTTATCTTTATTTTATCTTTTTTCTTCTTTCCTTCTTTCTCTTTTCTTTTACATATTCACATGCCTATCTTGTAGGCATTACAACAGTAAACATGCTGAACGCCTCACCATTTGCGTATTCTCTTTCTTATTTCCATGTATCCTCATGTAAATCTTGTTTGTACGCAAAAAATTAAATTTTAAAAATAAAAATAAAAATAAAATATATTTCGTACACTGAGAGAAAACAAATGGTTGGAATACCAATAATCTTACTATATTTTATAGTTAGGTTTGGCCTCAAATATATTTTTATAGTTCATTTAAAAAAATATAGCAGAGTGAACGCAGATTTATAGTCATTATCACTATGACATAAATTATTGTTATTATGTGTATGTTATCACGTGTAGTAAAGCATATTATAAGAATATAGTTACCAAATATTCCAATTGTATCGACTATATAAAATGGTAATTTCTCTTATCATTCCATATATTCTACCTTGCCATATTTTTACTTCAAATGATTATAATTATTGATAAAAATTTTACATGGACCACTTATACTATGCCTATATCGTAATTGTCACCAACATCTCACGGAGAACAGAAAAGTCAAAATAATGTTAATTTGACATCATATTGACCAAATTTATGTCAATTTTTGGTCATGATTGAAATCTCGATCTCATGACTTAAAAATGACTTTATATTGACTCCTTTTTATTATGTCTTTTTGATTTTTAAATCGAGATTTCAATCATGATCAAAAAATGACAAGGGCGTCTGCAGGATTTTTTTCAGGGGGGGTCATGAATCAAAATATTACTTCCAGAATTAGAATACTTATAATTTGAAATTTATATACCTTTTGAAATTATAATTCTATGAATTAGGGCAAAGATCGGCAAGGTTAGCACAACTTCGTCTTTCCTTTATTCAAAGGAAGAGCAATTTCTTAATTTTTTGCTGATTCCAGGGGGGGGGCAAATGCCCCCTCTTGCCCTCCCCTCCGGACGCCCATGAAAAATGACATAATTTGGTCAATATGATGTCAAATTGACATTATTTTGACTTTTCTGTTCTCCTTGGGATAGATGGTATTACTATAAAATGGCATTTACTATAAAAATGATATTCCTAACTAATAATCATTTACTATGTCATTATAGTTCTAAATATCGTACATTTTTCTCTCAGTGTAGCGGATCCGCGCTGTTAACGCGGCGGACAAACGTGAGCCAGCTGATCGTCAATCATCTCGAACGACGAAACGCGAAGGATCGAGACAATTGACCGCGGTACGCGCGTTCCGATAGCTCAAGATTCTATCGCCTGTCGCGTAAGCGACACACAACGACCAGCTTCGACCCACGCGCTCGACGTCGCATACCGCGACAACGAGTCACGATCACGCGAAGCGAATTCGATCGGACGGTCAAGATCGCAGGATCCAGATTAGATGCCCGTTTGTACCGTCGACTCCGCGCGTTTACCGCGAGCGTAATCGACGATGGCGAAAGTGATTCGGTCGAAGCCTCGCAATCCGAAACAAGGGCTTGCGTCAGTCGCCGGTTTTTCTCCTTCGCTTTTACGCGCTCCTTCGGAAAGGACCCCTGCAACAAACGGATCCTATTCTTCTCGTCGACCCGAGAGGTATTGTACCGCACGCTCGTAACACCTGGCCTGCGCCGTCAGCGTAGCAAGTTTTTGCCGGGGTTTACTCGGGCACAAAGCCGTCTTTTTTAGGAACTCACGCGAAGCGTGAGGGATCCGTGTTCCGAATGAGGGCCAGGTCAGAATTCGTGACATCGCGTCACAACAATGTATTTACGCACGGAGCCAGAAGCGGAACGTTGCGTCATCCGTGATGAGGTGATGAGCAACAAACGTATCGCGTATTCCTCCGCATACCGAGATAACGCGTGAAATACGAGCACTCATCGTGCACGCATCGGAGACCATAGATAGTCATACGCGGGCTATCGCGGACGCGCAGTTTCCGATTTCTGCCGATAACGAATAAATATTTCCGCGAATCGAGATCCGATCCTTCAACTACTTGGAAGAAGTCCCGGACTTGTGACTCGACAATCGAACGAGGAAGAGGTCCGTAGACGAAAGATACAGATTGCTGGTGTCTGTACATGGGCGCCCTTACAACTTTTGTTCAAGGGGGGACAGAGGGTAAATACACTTAGGGGTACTTACTATTTTCGTAAAGCTCTGCCAAATAAACGTTATTTAATATTTTCAAATATTTTTTGAAGAAATATTTATGCAGATTTATGCATTTTTATTTTTAATTCTATAAATTTCAAACAAAAATTATCTGATTGTCAATCATACACTGAGAGAAAAATGATATTTGGAACTGTAATGACATAATAAATGATTATTAATTAGGAATATTATTTTTATAGTAAGTGTTACCTATTTATGTTGGTGACAATTACGATATAGGCATAGTATAAGTGACCTATGTAAAATTTTTACTAGTAATTATAATAATTTGAAGTAAAAATATAGTAAGGTAGAATATGTGGAATGGTAAGATAAATGAACCATTTTATATAGTCGATACAATTGAAATATTTGACAAATATTGGTATAGGTAACTATATTTTTAGCATGCTTTACTATACACACAGTAATAATAACAAAAGAAGTATGATGACTATAAATCTGTGTTCACTGCTATATTTTGCATGTTTAA
>NJRP01000091.1:264873-280422 GCA_003063835.1 Aphaenogaster floridana | reverse complement strand
ACAATTTTTTTCTCTTAGCATGTAAAATCATTCTAAATAGAAAAATAAAAATCCAAGGGGTAGCAATATGCTCCTCCGTGTCCCCTCTCACGAGCGCACATGCATCTGTATACATTCGATAATAACACCGATAGAGCTACCGGACGTGTATCGAGAAACGAGTCTCGCGAACACACACGTCTAATCTAAACGCACCAGTCCCCGTGCGCGGGTAGGGCGCTCGGCGCCGCAAGTGCGAGCGAGAGCGAGTCGCGCGACGAGAACGGCGCCACTGCCGTCCGGCCGCGTTAAAATCGCGCACGCCGCGCGCGGCGTCTCAGTCGCAGTACCGCGCGCGCGCCGTAAACGCGTTGTTACGCGCACGTCAACAACGTACTCCGTTCGCAACGTATACTCGCTTCGCTTTTGCGCGCGTATCGCGTGGAAGGCCGTGCGCTACTCGAGAGTGTGATAACCCGCTCGAACGCGCCTCGAGGAAGCGCGGAGTCTTGCCGTGTCACGATCGTCGCGGGGGGCGCCGTCGCGAGGTTGAGGTTGAGGTTGAGGTTAGGGACGTCGCGCCCGTGTGTGCGGTTTGCGGGCGTCGTGATTCGCGCGCACATACGCAACGCACATACGCAACGCACGCACGCAGCCACGTCGGACCGGAGCGAGCCGCGCTCGCGGTCGCGACTGTCAGTTTTACATTGAACCAGCGGAGGAACCCCGGAGCGAGTTTAAATGGCGTAACAGCGGCGCTCGTGGACGTGGACAACGCACGACGGGTGAGAGCGGGGCCGGAAGAAAGGAGCGGAGAGTTGGTCGCGCGGTGTGACGTAAGGTAAGTTAACGGACCTCCTCGCGAATGCGTAACTTTATGGAAGGGGAAGGGGGGCAACAAGGGCCTGTCCTGGCGCGCGTCACGCGCGTTGGAATTGATGAGCGTGCTTCAATTTTTTAAATATCTCCTCGACGCGCGATTTTATTCGTTTCGCAACGCGCGACACTCGCGGCGTCGACGCGTGACCACTTTTGTTTACGCAAGTTTCGCGATTATGTCACTGTGTATACAACCACGACGCTTTATCACAATCGTGTTTACGCATTCTCGACGACGCACTCTTGCATACGAAGGAGAAGGAAACGTCGTTTCGACTTCTAGCTTAAGTCCGTGTCAGGTTGCGCATTGGAGATTGAAGGCCTTCGCACAATCAAAAATATAAAGAACCAAGGAACAGATATTAGCGATTAGAAAGAGGATTCTTCCTTCTTCCACATCCCAATCGTTAATATCTGTCCCTTGTTCCTTATATTTTTGATTGTGCGGAGGCCTTGAGGGTTGCGAATTGAAGATTAAAATTCGACTAATCAAAACGAAGAGAATGAAGATTGAGATTACTTGATTGGTCCAATTCTAATCTCCGATTCGCAGTCCTCAGTCTCCAATGCGTAGTCTAATACTTTACATTCCGCGCCTACGCGGCTGCGATTCGTTCGAGTTCGTATTTAAATTTCAACGACGAGACTACTGCGAAATAAGAGTATCCATAAAAATTCAATGAAGGTCGGTACTACACGCACGGATGCACGCTGGCTGCGTGGTGGAGCACGGTGGAAGAGGAAGAGGAAAAGAGGGAGAAAGAAAGACAGAGAGAAACAGAGAGACAGAGAGAGAGAGAGAAAGAGACGCGACTATCTTACTACCTGTTATGCCGGGGCCCGTTCCCACGGTATCCTCGGTTCACGCGTGTGTGCGCGCGCACACGCGCGTGTAGGTGCACACGCGAGAGAAGGAAGAACAAAGATAGAGACGCACCGCCGAATATTGTTCGGCCCTCGCGTGTTCGTGGCGCGCCTGGACGCTCCTCGCGCTTAGCCCGCTCTCCTCGCGTCCGAGACCACTAAATATACCGGTTTTTTCTACGGGCGGGTTAGAGAGCCACGCATGGGATTCTCCTTTTCGCTTACGAGACGGCTCTACGTCGTTCTTCTCCTCCTCGCCTTCCTCCTATTTGCCAGCGCGTCGCCGCGCTGACGCGGCGGCGATCTCCATTCCTAGTAATGGATTCCTTAAGTGACTCGTCCCTCCGGGTGCGCTCCGCACACTCTCGTATTCCCGGCAGAATTTCCCTCGCTGATAAATCCATTAGCGGCCGTTCGACGTAATCGGTTTTCTAGGGGGATAAATCTTATCGCGCGGCCGCAGAGAGACACGGCCAGACTCCGCGCGAGGCCCTGTATCAGCTCCATTACGATGTCCCCATACATATTCATATATACGTGCGCTATGCCGTGGAGTATCGTTGCTTGGCTAGAAGATTACCCGCGCGTCGCGTCGCACAAACGAGGTCGCCGTCCTCGCCTCGCGACAAATAAACCAGCGAGACGGCGCCCATCTGGTCGCTCGCGTGCTGATGTTCCCGCGCGCGAGATAAATCCTTTCGTCGATCTGCCAAGAAGGTTTAGCGATCGGACCCGAACATCCTCTGACGATCATCGACGTACTTTAGGATCATTTATGTCCGTTTCCACCAATGTGGATTAACCTTAATCTCGGTTTAACGTGCTCTTTATCTCTTTCTAATTCTTAGAACTAGAAAAAGATAAAGAGTAAGTTGAACCGAGATTAAAGTTAATCTACATTGGTGGAAATGGACGTTAACGTCTCGTCTCCCACCTGTGTGAACCTGGCACCCGACTTTTGAAAAATTAATTTTTCGATACGGAAAAAGTTAGCATTTCGTTTGTAGTAATTGTTTGTAGTAACAATAATTTCGCTTGTACGCTGCAAATCCAAGCGTATTATTTCTGCACGCGTAAACATCTAAAAATGACACGTTTGACTGAAGCTCTTTTCACATCTTTCTTGCCGTTTTAGATTACGTCATTTAATACGCGTTTAAGCGTATTAAATAAAAAATTAATACGTTCAATCGTGTTAAATAACATGATTTAAAACGGCAACAAATGTGTAAAGCCTTGTGTCCACGATGCTAGAACTTGGTCCTAAGTTCTCGGTCCGAGAAACGTATAGCCAATAAAATTGATGGTTTTCCGTAAAAGCTGCAAATTGATTGGCTACAAGTTTCTCGGTCCGAGAACTTGGACCAAATTCTAGTATCGTGGACACAAGGCTTAAGAAAAGCTTCAGCTAAAATAATACGCTTGGATTTGCAGTGTAGTTCCATCTATTAAAAACCACTAGTCCCATCCACTTAAACCCTAAGAACGTTTTTTTCTGGTCAAACACTCGTTCCTAATAATATGCGTCTGCACGTTTAGAAGAGGCGCCTGTTAAGAAACGTGCCGAGTTAAATGCACTTCCTTCGGCGGGGAGTCTGTCTGCCGCTATCGGGCCCTTTTCACGGTGACCGGCCGAATCTCGTTGCACGCACGTCCGAGCGGAGAAGAAGGTGAGTCACGCCGGCTAAAAACCCGTCTAAGGCTCGTTTGCGCGAGCAAAACGACGAGGAAATCCCGGTTCGGCGGAAATGAGAGATAAAAGGCCCGTGTGCGCGCGGAGCCAGTGGCTCCCCGCGGCTTCACGCGTGACGATGGACAGGTTCGGTAGGGACGTTGTATCTGCGTGAACCGTAGTGAGTCACCGTTTCTAAAAGTAGTCGTTGATAAACAGCCTCTTTATGGGCAAGAGCGATACGAGGCGACACCCTTGGTTTCCTCCTCCCTCCCTTGATCTCGGGGGCCCTCTTCAATCGCACGAGGCCGATGGGCGGATTTTTTTACGGGAAGGGAAGACCACGGCCGAGCCGAAGACTCTCGGCTTTCGGACAGGTAGTCTTTAACTCGGCCCGATGCGGAGGATCGGTTCGCTTTGAGCTCGCTCCGCCGTCCGCGGCTCTTCCACGTGTAAGACGCAATCGCGTGACCACCTACCCGCCAACTTGAAATTACCTTCCTGGAAGGAAAGACTGGCGGTTCTCACCGACGTGCTCGATTGCCCCTCGCAATCATTTCGGCCCCCCCGGGACCTCTGCGCCCTTTTTGGCAAGTACGCCTTTGCGGCGGGTCGCGCACTGCATCGGCTACGCCGTAAGTTCTATCAATCCCCCTTTTCGCTCACACCTCGATCTCAGTTCGTGAGATACTCGATCGTGAGATACACGATCGCTTTTCCTTTACCGATACAGGGAAAAGTGATCTTGGCGAACAATGGCGCCGTGCGTGTTGCCTCGTTCGACGGGATCAAGGTCGAGTCTCTCGCGCGATCCTCTCGAGCTCGCGGGACGATCCTTTTTTTCCCTCGTAGTTTCCGCACGGAAGGAAAATAGTACAGACGCGCTTTATGCGCTTTTGTGAAAGCACGCTCGCCGTAAAGCTACCCCGGGATTTACGGCGCGCGCCGCCATGCCGTTACCACGATACTTTGTATCCATATCGTTAAATCTAACGATCGTGCGTTTATTCAGGCTTTATGAAGGCGCTTTAACCGCGGTCTTCATCCGCGCCAATCTTGGCCGCTCATTAAAGCTCGGATTGCGCCGGTTTTCTCCCGTTTTTCGCGAGGTGAGATTCTCATGGGATGATCGATTCCGATCTGTCTTTGAACCTCGTCGCAAATTCTATGAAAAACAGATGCGAGAATGAAGAATAGAGAGAAAGAAAGAGAGAGATCTCTTTTATGCTTTTGCGATAATGAGGCATACGTCTCGTTATAACGCATCCGTAGGACGCGATGTATGATCGATGCTGTCGTTTAGGAGTCCGTCCAGCGACGCAGTAATAAATTTCACAGATCACACTACCGGCTGTGCTATGGACGGGCTCTCCTCTTCGACTAACCGTATTTTCAAACGAGAACGCTAGCCACTTTTTGCAACCGGGACGATTGCGCTCGTTAAAGTGCGATCTTTTGCTGGAAACGGACCCGCGATTTTCTAAGTCGAGGATCTGCGTATCCGTGGCGATAACGAGGGATCTCTGGGGATTAAAGGAGTACCATGTAATACCGGATTCGCGACACTTAACGTCTGAAAATCAATAGGCTCGAGATTACGTAAGGATAACCCGAGAGCGCTAAGTGTTCATCGAGTCCTATATATTTAAGGAGATACGTTGCACGTACGTTAGATTCTCGTCAACGCGAGCATGTCTTTTTTTTCTAGCGCGTTTTACCGAATGAATTTGTATGTCGGTTTCTCTAGCCGCGTAATTTAGCGTAAGTAGACGTTAACGAGATGGAGATGGCGGCAAATGGTGGAAAGTCTCCCGGCGCTGTTCCTTCTAATAGTCCCTAACTCCCCTCGCGCTTTTCTCCAGGAGCGGAATTGCGTCCGTGGGATTAATCGCGAGCACGTTGGAACATTAACGCGAACATTACCACACGTGAGTTAACTATGGTTAAGCGTTTCTCCAGCGTGCGCCAGATTCTCATCAAATTAACCGTGATTAACCGTATGTAAGCCGGATCCTAATAAACGCAGATGTTTAACGTCTCATCCAAGATCCGACTTTCATCCATCCTCTCGATAAAGGCGAGATCATTAAAGACGACAAACATTCGACATCACCTGGGAGAGTCTGAGGAAGAGATTTACAGTTTAGAGAACGGAGTCTGTAAACAGTCTCCAGCGTCGTACATTGAACATTTCTTTTTTCGCGAGAGCCAACAGCGGCTGCGATTTACGAATGCTTTCGCGTCGAGTCGCGAGAAGTGTCACTCGAGGCTATGTAGTGCGACGAATAATTGTTGGAAACGCAAGCTTTCCAAGCTTTCCCGTCCTGTCCGCGTCACCGCCGCCCTTCTGCGTTTCCCCGCGAAAACAACGCTCAGCAATGTTAGACGCTCGTGGAACGCCGATTTGCTCCTCGAGATAGTTCACGTAACGACGGACGGGAAGTAGAGCGAATTAAGAGGCGTTGTTCGCCGGCGAGACCTCCTCCACGCGCGAGAAAGTCAATCGCGTTTCAGACGGAGCGTCTCCGGTAAGTTATCCTTAACCGTGTCACCCGGTCGGGCGTCACGTCGTCGATCGAGGCGTATATAAAAGCGTGGCACGTAGGGTGGCCTTAGGTGTATATCGGTCGGAAGTGACCTGCCGGTGTCCGATTCCTCCGTTTCCAGGACGCGGCTAACTGTAAAAATATCGGGGACGTCCTAATCTCCCGTGAAACTTCTCGTAGCGGGGGTTACCGCAGGTGTCTCGCAACGCCGCGGGCCGTCTTCCTCGCCGGCATGAATCTTTCATGAGAGGCCTGGCCTCTCCTCCATATCTCTCTCTCTTCTTTCTTTCTCTTTCTCTCTCTCTCTCTCTCTCTCTCTCTCTCTCTCTCTCTCTTTCTCGGGGTACGCGGCTCGCTCGTCGGGGCCACATAGATGCACCTTCACTTTTGCCGAGCGGCGGGCAGCCGATGTCTTTCGAAAGGCTCGCTGCGCGGCGAGACCCTTCTTTGATATCGAGAGCCGTGCCTTTAGGCTCAGCCCGCGGACACGATACGCTGCGCTCTTCCCACCGCGCCGACCGTACGTTTAAATATTAGCTTTTCGCGAAAGTACGGACCGCGCCGGTCGCGGTACGCTGCGTTACGATCGCGCGAAAGCGACGCCCGCCGAATTGTTGGCGCTCTCCTCCCCTCACGTGAGTGGTCGATCTCGGCGCGTATCCAGCGCACGCGCTTAATAATTTTCGCTTTTATCCGACTTTTTACTTTCACTCCGATTGTTCCCGCCTGATTCTCACCTGATTTTCCTAGAATGGCTCGTAAATAACGGCGCGCGCCCGTCCGGTTTTCACCTTAACGATCTTATCGCGGCCGTTAACGATTAAGTGGCTCGAGAAAACCGCCGGTAGGACCGTCGAGCGTCGCGATGTCGCCGGCGATATAGATGCCGACTGTTTTCCGTCTGCCAATCGAAACCAAATCGGCTTCTATCGCGCGCTGCCGCAGTTGGGACGAAACGTCTCTGCCATTTTTCGCAACGATCGCGAGGGAAACCGGTTGCGGAGACAATGCTCGTTCGTTTATGCGCCCGTCAGGGCTGTGCCCTCGCCTCACCGGAACATCCGCCCCCTCTGTCTCACGGTGTCTCACCTGTAATGCGGCCTCTGCAGCCTCGCGGCTGTTGGCGAACGGTGAACAAGGCCGACCACTTTGCCGCATGTAACTTTTACTTATTTCTGCGCACTTACGTTTCACTCACGGCTGGACCATTAATCACGGGTGCGCAACGTTGGGATACCGTTGCAATCCGGGGAGCTTAACGACCGAGCGGTGGAAAGGCGGGACACGCCGATGTGGTGCCGGAAAGCGCCACGGAAACGTTAAAGCTCTCCTCTGAACCTGATTACATCGTAATTCATACAAAACCGTCCGACGCCAGCGTTTGTCGAAGCTCTTTGCTCTCTTTTTTTTTCTCTCCGCCCCTCCTTCCTTTCGAGAACGGAAAAGCGGACATTGAGACGCGGATGGCTTCTACTGACTATAAAACGTGATGATTTTTGTCCGCCGGTGAAAGCCGATGAGACAAGTGTGTCGCGGACTCGTCGGAGGAAAAGAAGAGAGGATACAAAAGCAGTGGAAATCCGATGCGTAGCACTCACCGAGGAGTGAAAAAAGTGCGTCACGATGAAAGCGCGTTGACAATAAAACGTTGCGGTCGGTCAGCTTTCCTGCTACGATCTGCGCGACAAATAACGCGAATTCGCGAACCACAAGCGTTTCGCCGTAAGGCTACGAGCAAAAACTGGTAACCGCGCGGCGGTTTTTTTTCCCCCCCGCGAGAGAGGCCCGTGGGATAAGCTAGACAAGCGTTGTTACAGATAGGAGGCCGTGTTTAGTAGAAACCGGTCGGACTAGAGACTAAACGCGAGGATCGACCGAGCACTTTCCCGTTAACTACCTATCCGTTCCAGTTTTTCGCGCCCGTGTGTGATATCGCGCGTAATGCGTCACACTGCAGCGCTGTAAGCTTTATTGCATTTTAAAGCAATTACGAATCTCATTTAGACGCGTCGCTGATCCACTTTCGTATTTGCGCTAAAACCGAGAAGGAGCCTGCCATTAATCCGAGCGTCACGCGTACTGGAGCGAGGGAGGCGGCCGAGAGGGATGATCCCGAACGGATTTCTCAGAAGCCAACCCTCCTCTCCCCCTTCTTCTCATTTATCGACTTCGCCAACTCGGCGATTCGCGCGAAAGGTGAAAATAGAGTATCGGTACGATTTCTTTCCGACTTATAAATATTCCACGCCGTACCCGGCTTTCCCATTACATAAAAGCATCGGCTCCTGAATTTTTCATCGCCGCGCGAAATATCATAATCGCGCTCTGTGTTACGATACTCCCTGCCCCCCCCCTCTCTCCACCCTTCCGTTCCCGGTGTTCTCCCTCGTCGATTTCGGCGAATTGTCTCGGATCGCGGATTCCTCGACGTACCAGGGAGGAAGCGACGCGTGGAATAATAACGAAGGGTTAATGAATGCGGCGCGTAAAACACGCGCGCGCGGTTTCACGCTTGACCCGGCGCGCGGTTTCGCGCGGCGCAGCCTCCCGCTTTCACGTTGCGCAAAAAAGATCACCGGGTCTCCGACCGTCAACGAACGGCGCTTGCGATTTTTGCTTGCGGCTCGTAATCTTATTTTTTTCCCTCCCCGCTATCCTAGCGGTATAGCTTTCGAGAGCGGCGCCGCGGTCCGTTACGACAAAACGCACACTCGATCATTCCGAGCGGCGCCACCGATTTGCGGTGACACTCCGATTTTCTTCCCCTCTTTCTTTTTTCTCCCCCCTTTCCTTTCTTTTGGCGTTGCCCAACCGCGACGATCGTGACGCCGCGAGCGTTCGCGAGAGATCTTCTCTGGAAAATATCTCAGATTTATTTACACGGAACGGGAGCGTAGTCGGAGATTAATCTTATAGGGTGCACTTTAAACGTTCCGATTATCTCGTTAGTATAACGAATAATCGTTGCACGTTGCAGCTGCGAATCTACACGCAAACATTTGTTTCTCTTTTTCAGAAGCCAAACTAGTATTGGAGAGTCGCGCTAACGATATAGAGGCCATAGAGGAGCTGGAGTGAAAGAAAGGTGTTCACCGCGGCCGTTAGAGGAAGTCTCTCGCAAAGCGTGAAAGGGGAAAAAAGGAAGCCGTAAGCACGATGGGCGAGAGACGCGGTACGAAGGCGCTGGAGCTTTGGTGCCGTCGGATAACCGACGGTTATCCGGGTGTAAACGTGCAAAACATGACCACCTCCTGGAGAGACGGGCTCGCCTTTTGCGCCATGATTCATCACTTTCGGCCGGACCTCATGTAAGTTTATAGCGAGTATGTAATCGCCGTTGTAACGCGGCAAATATCTCGGCGTGATATTATATTACACAGATAACGACGCGAAACCATTTCTCCGCCGTTTATCGCTCACGATTTTTACGCGATGATGCTTTCTGAGCTGTAACATTCCGTGGGAACGGTCGATTTCAGCCGTGTCGATCGTGTACTGTATATACTCTTAAAAGTGCGATTTAATCCACACGTTGCTCGATTCTTGGCGCGGCTTCAAATTGTCCTCGTTAAGCCGATTGTCTCGTGAATTAAGTGCGAGAGAACTCCCAAGTGCTCGCGTGTCTCATCGTCCAACTTGGCCACGTTTCATCTTAATTATGCGTGAATTAGGTAACAAAGAGCTCGAGTCCTCACGCGCGTCTCGTCGTCCAACTTCGGTCATATCTCATCTTAATTACGTGCAATTTGTCGATTCCCGCCGAGAAGATTCTTCATCCGATATGAGTATCTCGACGCGATTATTTTGTCTTGGCATGATTAAGTATCAGATATCGGGCATAATAAATAAAAATTGAGAACCTTCAAGGACCTAGTTATCCAAATACGCTACTAGTACTCGAGGAATTATTAAGACATCCGAGAATCTCTGGGGATCCGAAAGATGCAAAAATCCGGAGATTCCGAGGCATCTTCGACGAATTGTCCCCCCTTCATAGTAATCCCAGGATTTCGCGTCGCCGGCGCTCGGCGACGAAGGAAGGTCCTTCTAAAAATAGAGGTTCAGTGAATTGACGATCGATAAAGCAACAGCAGCCTGCACCCATCACACGGAGGATGTGCCCCGGTGTTTTATAAGCGATAACGGAATGCAGCCGGAGTTGTGTCGCGTTATGCAATATGAGATGGGGCGGTACCGTATCCCGAGATCTTCGCTTGGAAATATTCTCCTTTTTTTTGACCGCTTAGCGTTTTCGGGGCGTTTTTCTTCAAATTGCAGCGTGTCGGCGATACGTTTTAACCCAGTTCCATATTGCATAACGCGGCCCAATGTGTTACGGAATGTAACCTGCTTTCTTTACTGGCCAGACGATAACTCGCTGACAATTTGCATTCCTTCGCTGAATAACAAAGTTAATTTCAATTTAAAGTTTCAATTTTAATAAACGAGAATAACCTCGAGGTACTAACGATGGAATTAACGACGTTTTTTTCTTCCGTGTATCATCCTTTTCGCCGGATAATCGATAAACTAGGGTAAAAAGGTTGGACAACATCGCGGACATTGCGGAGATTTGTCTTCAATTATTCATGAAGACTAACGACAACACCTAGAGCTTTTCTGGCGGCTGTCCAAACAAATATCTCTTGGTAGTCGAAAACATCTGATAATTATTGCAATCGTTCAATACGTTAACGCGGCCGAATAAACAACGGGAGCAGAATACATTTGTGCCAAAGAAGTAATATCCAAAGTAGTTGTGTTCAAAGAATCTGGCGAGGAAAATAGTTGGCGCAGTTAATTTTTCAATAAGATTAATAATTTCATAACTTACGACTCTAAATGTTGCTAAACCGCGAAAGAGTCTGCGGATTGGATCGTTGCCCGTCGTACCTTAATACATCGCGACAACATCGGTTCCGTTACAGATTAACTGGCGTTTTTAAGAGGGCTCTTGTCCGTGGAAACAAGAGATTCCCCGGCCTTTCTTTGTCGTCTCTCTACAAAAAGCCTCCTCGTCCTAGTTTTTTATCGGCTTTATCCTACTCACTTGATTGTGTCGGGGATCGGATACTTGGATACCTTCGCGTTTGATAGACGTAATATATGCCTTTATCTGTTTCGATATTTATAATTGAATTGAAAAAAGTCATTTGAAGGCACATATAATTTTACAGCTTCAAAAAATTTGAATCCTTAGGAAAAGCGACGTCCCAGGAAAAGATGTTTGTTCGTATGAGAATTCCTTTCAGAACTTCGCTCCAATAGTCAAGGTCTCACGACGAAGGGTATTCGCTTTTTATCGCGGACGAAGGATCGTTGCGAAGCTATTCTTCATTTCTCCTCCTCTTATTGTCTCGGCCAGTCCGGCAAAATCTACTCGGACGTAACGGCGGAGGCAATAAAACGGCGAGAAGTTTTCTTTTATTACCTTCCGTTCCCGCGGCTGAAACGAAATTTTCTCCTCTCCTCGCTTCCTTCCTCGTCCTCTCAAAAGCGAACTTCAGAACTGCAGAGTTATTTTAACTTCCGACAAAGGACAAAGAGATCCCGTGTCGCGATGCGCATAATGCCTCTTGATAGTTATTGTCTAAGTATCTGCGTATGAAACGATTGAAAATTAAGGAGATCGCGACTCGGGCCGACCTTTATTGTCGAGTAGCTGAATCGAAGAGTAGAATAACCCGGAAGAGCCATCACGTGAGAATATCTTGGCGATCTCCGACGAGAGGCGCGAGTGAAAGTGAAACCGACAGGTGTGCCTAACCGATCGGTGAAGAATCACGCGGCGGAGAGGAGACCTTTGCGCCTTTGGTGAAATTCGTGGGGTTACGTTAATTCTGTAGATGCAGCGCGTTAAAACGCGGAGCAAAGGATAGGCGCGAGAATTTATGGGCATAAAGCCGTTGCGGTTTGAACTTTCGCTCGCTCGCCGCATTGCGTTCAAAGCGGGACGGTTGATGCCGCGATATCGCAACCGCGCTATCTCCGCGTTCTGCTGGATATCGTCCGTTCAGTCGCGCGATTTCTCATCCGATGTGTAACGTCATCGCGCTAGATTTCCATCGCGTTCCTTAAGAGCGGATCTCGTTCCTCCCGTCGTAACTTCACGAAAGGGGTCTCGCGAGATATACGGCGATTAGCACCGAATGGCGTGTTCGCGCGCGGATGAAATATTACCAATAAGCCGAAAGACGAGTCAACTCGCGTGAGGGTTTTTTTTTTGCGGCTGCGATAGGAGGAGATGAGGACGGGAGGACGAGAATAAAAGGGGTGGGTGTGGCACCGGTCTGGTGGAACTCTGACTCATCGTGACCTCGTCCCAGACGATGGACGACCACCCGTCGTCCATCAGATCCCGAATTTATCGCGACGAGTCAGGAGTTTACCGCAGGAAATTATTAGGGAAGAAACGCGTAGCGAAGAAACGATATTCCGTTGTATGGGTATCATCGACGGCACACTCTCTCCGCAGAAGAGAGAAAAGATCAGCGCGAGCTCCTGATATATCGCCTCGAATTTCACGCCGCTCCGATCCTTGATAATCACGACGCAATTTCGCAATTTCGACTGGAATTTCAGACGTATGCACAATGCGCGCCCGCGAAGAATGAGTGTTTGACGTGTCGATTTCACGCTCTACATAAATCGTAACAAAAGTTTAACATCCGCGCGGGTTATACCGCTATCGCGCTATCAATCGAGCAGCCGAACTCGAGCGTCGAACAGGTGCTCATCTTTCGACCTAGAATTTCAAGCATTACTTCAACCGCCGAGCAATATGCGGCCTGTGCATATCGATTTACCTAAAAGTGGAGCACTCGTAGCCCGACGTATAGACAGTCGCGAAAAAAATGGGCATCGATGCGATCATAAAAAAGAAGTGTCAGGATAGCAGATCGTAATCCCGTATATAATAATCGCGGTCGTAAATCGCAGGAAGAAGAAGAACGTCCGCGCCCGAGATAGAAGCGCGATATTATACTTTCGGAGTCTAAGGTTTCCAGTTACGGTTTTCCGAGGTAACTTAAGCTCTCCTTTCAGGACTTTTGATCCTGGGTCACCTCTTTGAAACCCTTTGAATAGATCCCGGGACGCTGGGAAAATTTTGTCGGCAATATCGTGACTTCATTTCGACAAGTCGGTGCTTACAGTCGGTGCTTATTTGCAGTTACACCGACAACTTGGCAGCGTTATCAATCATTTGTCATTGAAGACAGGCGCGGAAACGGTGGAGTGTCTGTGCGGAAATAGTCGGGCTTTTCTTAATTTGGATTATTTCCGTTTAATCAACATTTCATTACACTTTCATTTCTTCATAAATAATGCATGTCTCAATGGACGGCCCGTCTCGGCAACGGAGGCAGATCCGTGGCCCACGTGCGAGATGAATTACACATTCGTGGCACCTTTTCAGTCATGCGAAAATTTAACTGCGTTACGTCCCCGATGCAATCTGCCGGAGTCGCCTACGTACTTCCGGCATATTTTGTTGTACACATATTTCGATATAACGTGCTGACAGCGCGCTCCGACTTCAATAAGTCTGAAAATTACAAATGTGTCAGAGAGAAATCGCCTGCAAAAATCATGAAGTTTTTTTTTCATTTCGAAGTTGCGCTTCGTTCTTCAGCATTCAGCGTCACATCCGTTGCCCACTTTCATTTTATTAAGAGGGATATAATCGCGAAGGATATTTCGCGCGCGACCGTTCTTTCTTTAATAAAGACCAGGCATACTTAAGCGCGTCACGTATTCAGTAACAGGTTAACAGCGCGGCGATATATTTACACTTGTTCTAATGAAAAAAGCGATTCTCACCATACACGCCCACGAGTAGTCAGCAGTCTTGATTTATTCAAGGAATCCTTTTTACACATTCGACGTTTTATCGAGTGGCCTTCGGAGAGGAATAAATAGGGCCGGGGGATTGCGCCGAAGTAACCGATAGTAGAAGATTAATACTGCTTAGCAGAAGGATAAAAACTCAGGTCGTTCCCGCTCCGCTTTTTGTTACAGCGACTTCAACAGCCTGAACAAGGACGATGTGTACAGGAACAACGAGCTGGCTTTCAGAACGGCCGAGCAGCATCTCGGGATCCCTGCGCTCCTGGACGCCGAGGACATGGCGTCCTGCACGGTGCCCGATCGATTGTCCATTCTCACCTACCTCTCGCAGTTCTACCAAACATTCGGAGGTGAGTCCTATCGCGATATTTCTTTGTCGAAAGTGAACCTGCAAAATTAAAGCCTTTATTAAAGAAAGTATAACGTTCGCTTCGAGAATCGTCTCGGATGTCTTATTACGCGAAGAATAAACATTCTCTGGCTCTTGGAATGCGTTCGAAGATTTAATTAAATTCATTCCTCGATTCGCTCGCCCGCCCCATTGCTGTATTAAATCCCCGAAACTGAAATAATTCAAGCACGCCGGTGATTGCATTTGGCAGTCTCATATTTTTTCTCGGAAGATATTCGGGTCTGACCCAAATAAGTACGTCGCGAATAGTCGTGCGGAATACACGACGAATTCTGATGCCAGTTTTTGTTTTCAATCTGGCTATTTCCGACCGCTCTTTTCATCGCTCTTCCGTAGACAACTCCATCGGATACAATCCTGTCGGAAAGTACGTCGCAGCCGGAGATTTTTTCTCGTAGGAGCGTTTTCTTTTGCACTCATAGTCGATCATCGCATCATGTCTCTTTTATCATTCAACGTGAACTTTGCGGAAAGAACTTTTTACGCAAATCCAGTTTGCGTAATTCATTTTTCCCTTCGTCGTGAAGGATTGATCTCCATATGAATTTTATTGAAACGATGATAAAGCGCAGGTAAATCTAATTGTACTTTACACGCACGAATGCGTTTCCTCGGGCAGGCTTCGCGATTCGTGTCGTGTCTCTAACTATGACATCACGATTCCGATTCGAGAAACGCGAACTGCGGAAAAAGCGTTTTATCGAGCATACACACATCACGTTCGTTTTCAGGTTGAAATCAGGCGAGTCCGATCGACAGGCGTGTGACGTTCGAAACGTCGCAACGCATTAATGTCTCACATGCTCGACAGGATCGCAGAGCCTGTTACTAAATGGGCCAAATAGGCCGCGCCGATCGGGCTCGTGTCAGCGATTGGTTTCTAGCTTTCTCCTCTTCGCGGACCGGCGTATCTCTCGCAATTGTCCCTTCGATTAATATCACGCGCGTGACGTCTGTCGCGGAAGTTGCGCTATATACAAGCCGAGGTCGGTATCTGCCTCGACAACCTGGATCTCGGGACGCGAGGCGCAGAATCCGTTTTGGAACTCCGAGTTAACTTTTTTTCCTCGATCACACAACGTGGACGTAATCATGGTGTAAATGTACAAGGTGTAGCATTGCGCATAATGGCGGTCGAGTATTGAATTTTTGGGTGAAATCTGATTGGTTCATTCGCATTTAGCCAAATCTAATTGGTCCTCTACACGGAGAAAATTTTATATTAAAAATTACTATGTTTGCACGGAAAAAACGATAAGGTTGCCACAACCACAATAATAGTAATATTTGGTACAGTCACGTCCTGTGGTTGTCACATTCACATTGTTTTGTGTAGTGCATCTATATAT
>NJRP01000091.1:230642-259781 GCA_003063835.1 Aphaenogaster floridana | reverse complement strand
CACAATAATAGTAACATTTGGTACAGCCACGTCCTGTGGTTGTCACATTTACATTGTTTTGTGTAATGCATCTATATATGTTTGTCTCAACATTCACTATGATTGTCTCAACATTCACTATGTTTGCTGTACCAAATGCATATAGTTGCCTTCACATCAATGTGAATGTGACAACCACAGGACGTAGCTGTACCAAATGTTACTATTATTGTGGTTGTTGCAACCATATCGTTTTTTCCGTGTAAATGCATCTCACACCAAGAATTTTTTTTCAGAATATTACACAAGTTTACCAAGAATATTACATTTGATTTTCTAGTGCGATACTTTTCAAGAGTAAGGCCTCTGGTCGCGGGCTCGTAACTGATTCGCGGACTCTTCCGCGTAGAAAACGACTCGAAAAGACACGCCGAAGGTCACGGAGCGAGGAAACCCCGGTGAAGAAACGCGCGGTTGGCGTGCACGGTATCTGTCCCGGGGATCCATTTAGCCGGTGATTTCGCGGCCAACAATGACCGCTTCTGTCAGTCATGCCGGCCGCCTTCGTGATCCCGATTCCGGGTTCTTCCTCATACTTACCGTACTGGTGTCCGCTATTGCTACCTAGACCGATACGGACGATCGTCCTTAATAAGCGGTCGGGGGAACATTTGCATTCGCCAACGGCGGCGAGTACACGAGAGAGGAGTATCGCGCGGATCAGAGAATTTCGGTCGGGTGAATCGCGATCGGGGGAAAACGGGACCGTGAAGAAAATGTCCGTCCAATTTTTGCGTCGTATAGCTTCACCGGATAACACCGATAGTTATCCGCTCGTTTCCCCTCCCCCGAAAGCCTTTGCGCCTTGTAGCATCACGCGAACAAACGTCTGATTCGAGATAGTCATGAGCAAGAAGTTACCGTTGTCCCGGAACGAGAGCAGCGTGTAGTTTGCTCGCAAATTTCTTCAAGGTCCCGTCGACAGTCGGGTGTTCGCGAGATGTTATTTCCGAACAACCGCGAATTCCGCGGAGCAGCGTGTCTCGGTAGGTGCCCCTACCGGGACTCGGGAAACGTCGCTCGACTGGCTCGAAGTAGAAGTCACGGAACGTAGGTCAGATTCTGTTACGAAGTTGTGACAATTCCGATGACACAAGACGGCGGGACCAGCGCGTTAAGCAAAGTTCGCGAGCGAGTCTAAAAGCAATAGCGCCACGCGATGCGACGCATATTACGAAACTCCGCGGTTGTTTCTGAGATACCGCGCGCGTATATCAAGTTCGCACTAATTACTCCTATCGCGGGCTTCGTCCGCTCGCCTCGCCTTCGGTCGAAGCTCGACCCACACGCCGCAACTGCCTCGCTGGCGAGGATCCATCGGGCCAGTCTGCCTGGTGCTTCGCGCCACGGTCGATTCGCAAAGTTGCCGGAAAGATCGGAACATTGTTTTGACGAGTCGTAATCCCCGGTTTTACGGCCCGGTTCGTCGAGAGGGAAACGAAGGAACGAAGTCGTGCGTACGACGTGGTGTATCCGTTCTCGCGTGGGTCGAGTTTCGTTCATTACGGGTCGCATAATCGCCCGCCATAGTTAAAGCCGACACGCGTGAGTCACGCGGCAAACCCACAGACTTGCAGGCTTATACAAGACGACGGCGAACAATTCGTCTGGTTGGATAGTGGAACGAAAAAACCGAATTTTCTCTAAAAGCCACTCGGTGGATTACACAGTGTTACATTTTTTAACAAATTTCATGTACATTAGGATTGGCGGGTCGTTCTTTAAATGATGAGTGCACTGAGAAAAAAAATGTGTTGAAAAATATTTAGTCCAATACGTTCAACTAAAACATTAGTTAGTTTAACTGAACATTAGTTGAATTAACTGATTCTTGATTTAAAAAATGAACTATACCTTTTTAATTCAACCAATGTTCAGTTAAACTAACTAATGTTTTAGTTGAACGTATCGGACAAAATATTTTAGATTTTCAACAAATTTTTTTCTCAGTGTGGGTGCGCTGAATATGAATCCGACCTCAATAATAGTCTATCACAGGTTTTTAAGTAAATAGGGATTGAAACCGCAAAAAACCGTGTTTTTAGTTATTTTCGAAAATGTCTAACGCCCGACATGCTAGACACTTCGAAAAGGTCTCAAATTAAAGCTTGAACTTTTGTCTTCATTTTAAGAAGGCGAAATATTCTTGTACAACTTCGTGGAAGTCATCCTTAGAGGGGGATGAAACTCTGTTACGCAATGATATTATTATTATAGCAGAAAAAACAGGACAAATCTTCCACCCATCAAGATTGTAGATAAATTTCTGTTATACTTCTGTTATGTCTTGATAGGTGGAAGATAAATTTGTCCTGACGTGATGGACTATTTTGGGTGTCGGATTCGCATTCAGCGCACCTGATTTACTAAAGAACGATCCTCCAATCCAAATGTACAAAATCCTGTTACACAGTGTTATCCCGGGGTGAAATAAAAATAGAATTAATTGAAGCGAGAACGCACGCAGCGTAAGTATCACATCTGCGAATGATCCGCCGGTCAAGTTAAAGTTCTCGGGAACCGTCGCTCGTCCTTGCACTGAACCGTGTGTGTCAATCCCATCTCTCATCGTTTATTTTTGTTCTCCAGGAGGAAAGCTTGGACTTAATGGGGCAATATAAACCTGAAATATTCTGCTAGAAGGTAATTTCGCTTTGTCGTTATTGTTTTGCTTGCCTATGGTTGATCGTTGTTGGGTGGCTGCATGCTGGCATGCTCCGAACCACGCATTTACACACAACACACACGCATACAGCGCGATCATTTGATAACACACCGTGTGACGTGATTCGGGCAAGACGGGAGATACGCACCCGCTGGATTATTTTGCTGGTTTTTTCGTTGATAACGGAGAAGGGACGTGGAAGTACACGGAAAGAATGGCTTTGCTGAAACATCTAAAAATTCGGCCACATACAGATCTGAAAATAATTTTGTAGACCCCATCAAAAGTAACTGAGTAGGATGCTCAAAATAATTGCTAGAATATTAAAACGTTTTGCAACATTGTCATCATGCTTGAGTCAGGGTTGCCACAGATCTGGAAAACCTGGAAAACTGGGAAAAGTCATGGAAATGGAAATTGGTTATGGAAAACCTTGAAAAGTTAGAGAAAAATACAAAAAAGCCTGAAATTTTGTCGCGAGATAAACATTTTTGCGTACTGTGCAGTGTTACCAAAAGCAATCCGTGGCCCTATTGAAAAGAAGATCCTGCAGGACGATGTTGCGCATGTCTGTCACCCTTTACCATCATAATTACAATTTTTTCAATTATTTTCTCATTTATTTTTTAATTACTTTTTTTTGCATTCCGAATTATGTTAGTAAACTAACTTTTAAATTTGTTTTGCTTGTATTAATGTAAACTATCTTTCCTGCAATTCCTCTTTCTAATGTCCATTTCCACCAACGTAGATTAACTTTAATCTCGGTTTAACTTGATCTGTATCTTTTTCTAATTCTTAGAACTAGAAAAAGATACAGATTTAACTTGACGGTTTAACTTGATCTGTATCTTTTTCTAATTCTTAGAACTAGAAAAAGATAAAGAGTAAGTTAAACCGAGATTAAAATTAATCTACATTGATAGAAATGGACATAAACGTTAAAATTTAAGATTACAGATTGGTCATGGAAAATTCTTCAATATTGTCTGGGAAACATGGAAAAGTCAGGGAATTTCACAATTCATTTTCTGTGGCAACCCTGTTGAGTGTCCTATTTAGTTACTCTTGATGGTCTAGCAAAATTATTTTCAGATCTTTGACCAAATTTTTAGATACTTCTTTCCGTGTAGAAGTTGTGCGCGGCCAGGCTGGAGTCCTGTCCTTCCGAAAGGAGGCGGAAGAAAAAGAAGTGAGCTCGCGAAGCTCACGCAGGCTCTACTTGACTCGGTTCTGCACAGGACGGCCGGAATGTCTTATTACTACCCGTAGAAATTGTTACGTTTCCTACGTGTCATGCTAGCTAACGACACTGACGAGCGGTATGGCGTTATTCACCGTACATTCTACGTTATTCTACGTTTTTTTTCTTTCTTTATTTTACAATATATGTGCATAGACGCGGGTTGTCGTCATCTCGTTCAGTCGGCCGGTTTTGTTTGCGCTTCCCTCTCGCTGGAGAACAAATTCCTGTCGCGCGGACTGCTTGAGAAAGCATCGCGAATTTCAACAAGTCGCGGATCGGACGGAATCATCGTCGCGGAAGTCCCGTCACGTTCCCCTCGCGACCGGGGATTCTTGTCGCTCTGTCGGAATAAACGACCCGTAAAATTGTGTACCGGCGCGCGTTGCGTTCTCGCGTTTTTGCCCGCGCTACCGGCCGACCGGTAAGCAAAGAATCGATTCGGAAAACGATTGATTCTGGCGTACGATGGATTCTCGCGCTATTCCAGACGACTCGTCGCCCATCGGTTTCGTCGGTTTCCAGGGGCTCTATTCTGTACTCGGCTACCGACGGTTGTCGGTGTCGTTAACTAGCGACAGCCAGTGGCAAGGACAATCTTGGTGAAAAGCGCAACTCTCATAGGCTATATCGCTCGCTAACGACACTGACAATCGTCAGTAGCCAAGTACAGAATAGGGCCCCAGAATGGTCCGCGATCGCGAGCTTCGACCGATGAATCCCGACAGCGGAAGCGACCGTCCGGGAACGTCCGCGGTATTTCGGGATGGGAATAGAGAGGCTGGCAAAACTTTCGTTCGCGTCTTAAGTCGAAAGCTCGATACTCTCGTCAACAGTTGCATTTGCCTCGTTTACGAAGTCTATACGTTACAAAGCCCGGTGAACGCCGAGGAAGGTAATTAATCATGAGCGGCGAGTCGCCGGAGCGCGACGTTCTATTTATATGTCATTGCCACTCGTTGCGTGTACAAGATGCATGTACACGCACGCACGCAGGCACGCGTTCGCTCACTCACGCAATGGAAATCGGACGTGCGGTCAGCAGCCTCTCTACCGCGAGTTCCACGCAGTCGAATCGTCACCGCGTGTCGTTTCCCGTCGTGCGAGGAGCCACGGAGGCACGGTAAGAGAACGTCGAAAATTCGCTCTCGATTTCTTTCCGTCGAGACAAAGGCTTTAATTCTCACGCACGCGGTGATTCTACTGCGTAAACGATGCGCTCGATAAAAGACTCGAACGAAAGAGAAAGAGTAGCGCGATGTACACGGAATGGTTTTACTGAAGTATCTAAAAATATTTAGCCATATACACGCGGAAAGAACGGTTTTGCTGAAGTATCTAAAAGTTTAGCCTGATACAGATTTGAAAATAATTATGTTGGACTATCCCAAAATAATTATGTAGGACGCTCAAGCATAATGGCAATGCTGCAAAAAGTTTTGACATCCTAGCAAACAGCTTGAGCGACGTACATAATTATTTTTGGTTCAACATAATTATTTTCTGATCTGTATCTGACAAAATTTTTAGATACTTCAGCAAAACCGTTCTTTCCGTGCAGGTCTGAAAATAATTTTGTTAGACTATCAAAAGTAATTATGTTCCGCTCAAGCGTGATGATAATGCTAAAAAGTTTTGATATTCTATATGGAAAAAAAATGATGTATCAACAGCATTAAGTCAAATAATTTTGTTAATTCAATAACATTATTAATGAAACAAATACGTATGATGATTTTATTGTATTAAAATTGTTATTGAATTAACCAAATTATTTTCAATTAGACTTAATGCTATTGATACAACTTTTTTTTCTGCGTAGCCTCTTATTTTGGGGCGTCCTGCAGAATTATTTTGATGCTCCAACAAAATTACTTTTAGATCTGTATCTGGCTAAATATTTTTAGATACTTCAGCAAAACCATTCTTTACGTGTAGAATAACGAAGTGTCGCAACGACGACGAGCAAAGTCGGTTACGCGTAACAACGTCGCGCTTATCGCCGATCAAATTAATTAATCGCACGCTTAACGCCGCTCGAAAATCGATACTCCAGCCACTCGGACGTGACGTTCGTACTTTTGCGAGATCCTCGATGCGAAACGTCTCGATCGGTCGAAAACGCAGATCCGTTTAACTAATCGCGATTGATCACGTTACAAACGCACTAACATATTTATTAATTCTCGATGCGCCTGCGATAACGCTACGTTTAATAATGCGTTTATTAGCAATCGATATACCCGCGATAACGCAATGTTGATTTAATAGAGGAGAAAGCGATCGCGATGGAAATCGCGTAGTGAATCCTTCTTTTTTTTTTTGTTGTACTAACCCGCGATCGATCGCCGCTTTATTTAACCGCCTATGGAAAACTCATGCACGTGGCGTCGATGAAAGTTTAATGGGGGATCGATCTTGCGGTTAGCAACCTATCATCCATGCAATTTTTCAGCGAGAAGGATTAGCGTACGGACTTTAGTCCTCACGGTTGGATGACGCGACGAAAGATACATATGTAGGGTGATTATTTATTCATAGCTTTTTAATTTAATCAGTTTTCCTTCAACACGAGTCTCATTTGCATACGGTGCGTAATAAATAATAGGTAATGAATTTTTCATAATTTCTTCACAAAGAGGGAGAGAGAGAGAGATTTCTTTAGATCTTTTACATTATACATTGAATCAATTTTTCTGTCACGTTATGTCAGAATAATGCTCAATAAAACGTCCAATAAAATATTGGAATATCGTAAAAATTTTCAATGTACCGCCGAATGTTCCTAGACCGTGCAAGCACAAAGAATATCACGGGATCTTTCTGCGTCCTTACGTCAATACTTGGAAGGTTCGAAAAAGGGATATTTCTAGAAAGAATATTCGACACGCAATCGCCATCCCTTTCAATCCCAGTTCCGATGCGCATTTCATTTTTCCGCGTGACAAAGATTTAACGTGACGCCATTCTTTCCTTATCCCGCACGGCAGAGCGGTACGTTCTCATTATTACAGTCGCATGATATACTACGTTGCCACCCGTGGCACGTTCTGTATAGAAGTCACACACCGATCCGATGCATTATTGGATTCACCGGACACTAGATGCATACCGCGATAATACGAGAGATGTATGGCCGGCCGGCTATTGTGGAAATTCGCTAGCTGTGTAAAAGACCGACACACGAGCAGCTCGATATCCAATGGCTCGTTACAAATGCGCCGACCTACAATTTGCCAATATTTATCTCCAGCTGTAGGCTCTTCCGACCGAGAGGGGAAAACGATTTCCGCAATAGAGTGATAACGTCGTAAAAATTTCGCGTCATATAAAAATTCATGCCCTTTTAACGATTTACGAGGGTCGCTTTTCGGAGTAATTGAGCGAGAGTTCGCGAAAGCTAATTTAGAGAGCTGGTTGTTCGAGTTTCCCGATAAAACTGGTGATGGCTAGCGGGTACTGGTGGTGGTGGTTGTGGTGGTGGTGGGCGGTTTGCATAAAAAAACGCGTGCACTTTGTTTGCTACTATTGCGCTAGAAAAACGTAGATAAAAGAATAATGACTGTAGCCCCGGTATATGTTGGACCTGATAACGCAGGTGGGGTCGCGTCTGGGGATGCGGAGGGATCCGTGCGCCGCATGCGGGCTGCCGGTCTTCCTGGCGGAGAAGCTGCTGATAGCGCGCGCTCCTTATCACCGTACCTGCTTCCGGTGCGCCCGCTGCGGCAACCAGCTGACGCCGGGCAACTACTACGAGACCGAGGAGGGCCAGTACTGCTGCGAGACGTGTCCGGACGAGGAGGAGATCGACAGCGTGCGTCATAAGTATACTGAGTCGGTGATGTCTGGCGCAGAAAGGGAGAAGAACGAACCGCCGCTCAGCGATGAGGAGAAAACGGAGAGAAAGGTCAGTTTGCGCGTTTTTGAACTTTATAAATTTGAATAACAGTTCGCGCTGAGAAAAAGTCAATTAATAAAGTTTTGTTGTGTGCGCAGAGTGTACTGGAGAACACTGCGGTGCCCGATCTGATCTCCCATACGTCGCAGATGCGCAAGAGCTTTATGACCAGCCATCTCCTTTCCGAGAAGCTCGACGAGTCTACCACGAAGGACACGTCTGCGAACACGAAAGACGTCAGGATCGACTTGGGTCATCGTGAGGAAGCAAAAAGCAGGACCGGCTCGGCATTCCCAGACGACGACGAGAACGAGGAGGAAGAGGAGGATGATGATGATGAGGAGGAGGAGGAGGAATCCCGCAGCTCCGTAACGGATTCCCCGAATGTGGAGGAGTCCAACGTTGAGCGTTACGATGTACATAGCGCGTTAAATAGCTTAGACATTAGGAGCGACGAGGATCAGCGATCGACTGCCATTTCATTCCATGACATAGGTAAGAAGAGAAGAGAGGAGGATACCAAAGAGTCGCCAGGACGCGCCGGTGAACGAGCCAATCCCGAAACGAGACTGTCGTTGGTTCAGAAGAGACTCCAAATGTTTGAGGGTCGGGACAAAAGGGATCATTTCGATAAGATGGATCGAAGCAAGAAAGGAAATTCAATGGCTCAGGATGTCACAATGGTTCAGGGCGACTCCTGGGACCTGGCACCGGACGTTCTTCCAGTGAATGAGGAGGAACGTTCGGAAAAGAGGCTCGAGGAAGACTCGATGATTAAAAATACTGATAAACGTAAAGACAGCTTCGAGAATGTCGGCAAACAGCAGAAAGAAGACTCAAAGATTATAAGTAGCGAGAAAAGTGAGGAAAACTTCTCTAAGGACGTCGTACGGTCGAGTAACGAAGAGCATCTCGATAAAAATAAGCAGCTCGAGAATAGCTCGGAAGTCAGAAGTATCGAAAGACGAAAAGAGAGCTTCGCGAAGATCGAGAACGAGCGAAGCGAAGACAATGAGATAAACGAGGTGCATTACGAGAGTGCCATGGGAAGCAGCGTGCTGACCGCGAAAGGCATCGATTTAAGTGACAACGAGAATTATCCGGAAGACCTGAATCCCTTCAAGAGCGACGAAGAAGATAACGCTGTGGAGGGTAAACTGCGGACTGTAATAAACAGCTCTAGAGACGACAAAGTGTCGACTAATCCATTTGACAGCGAGGACGAGGACGTCGAGGAACCAGAACCACCGAAACCGGCGGCGAGAAGTAAACTGGAGAATCGGGGAACGTCCGTGAAGCGAGTCCTGGCTGCGCCGCAAATCAATCTTAATCCATTCTGGAGCGACGAGGAAGAGGAGCACGGTAGCGACGAGGAAAGACGAGATAGAACGCCGCCTGGAAATGTGCCTGTACCGAAACCGCGTACTATCAAGTACGTTTTTGCACTTTATTCTAAGCAATACTGTATATAAGAGTATCGCATTAATTTTTTTATTGATATACGAATAGGACCACTCCCGAGGTAAATGTACCACGGAGAGCCGATTTAGATCGTGGAGGTGTGTACGCGTCTAACAGTTCCTTAACTAGCTCCGAATCAACCACAACTCCCAGTGGAACGTACAGGAAGAAAAAACCTGCGCCGCAGCCACCGGTTGCGAAAGAACTGTTTCCTTCTGATCCGCACGAATCGTCTATACTCAAATCGTATAACAGCACATTACCCTCATATCACGTAAGTCTTAAGACATTCGTTTTTTCAATTTAATTATTTTTTAAATCTTAGTCCCGCTATCTCTTAAATTTGATACTGAAAAAATGTATTATGTGCATATACAAATTACATTGCATTGTGTTATAATATGTATTACATATATAAATCTTGGAAAAGGAAGCGTTTATCTCTCATTTCATTCTCTCTTGCGATAAAGGACTCATCGCTTCGTACGACACCACGAGCTCGAAAAACCAAGCCGGCTCCTCCACCGCCAATGCCAACTAGTACACCTCGTAATGTATCGATCGGCAATGCGCTAAGTTTTGACGAGTCTCCCATAATCAAGCTTCGCGGCGATGATCATAATTTGAACATGTGGGAAGATCAGAAGACAAACAAAGACGAAGCTAATCGAAACAGGCAGAGTTTGAGCAACGTCTCGTGTACCGACAGTTCCTCCTACACGTCTTATGCCGACAAAAGCGTGCAAGGAAAGTGGAAGAGGAAAAAGGGTCCCGCCCCACCGCGACCAATTCCGCATAGGAGAAAGGTACGATTCTATCTTTTATAAGACATATTTGTTATGTGAATTTTGTGCAGATTTCTTCGCGCAAATTTACCTTTCTACACGTTGAAATTCGAATTTCTGAATTAAGTTTTAAGGGTGTAAATAAATAAGAGACGAGTTTTACGTCGTTTTTAATTGCAGATCAAAGTGATATCTATGAAAGACGTAAAATTAGAATTAGATGAAATAGAAATGCAACAGCAAGGTTTAGAAAGACAAGGTGTGCGATTGGAACAATTGATACGAGATAAATGCGAATCTGGACCTAGAACAGACGGTAAGGAAATCACATGGAAAATACGAATAACGTATATTAATACGTATATAACGTATATTAATAAAGACATATAATTTTTATTTAATCTGTTTAATTGATAGATTCGTCGCTCGGTACAGAAGTGGAGGAACTGGTTTTAGAGTTGTTCGCATTAGTGAACGAGAAAAATGAACTGTTCAGGAGACAGGCCGAACTAATGTTATTACGGAGGCAACAAAGATTAGAGGAGGAACATGTTGAAGTCGAATATCAAATACGATGTCTCATGTGTCAACCAGAAGCTACTAAAACGGACTTCGACAAACAGAGGGAAGAAGCATTGATACAAAGGTATATTTTAGAAAAAAATATTTTATTTAATATTTAAAAATTAACGGAGCATGTGAATATATAATGAAAACGTTTTTCTTCTAGGTTAGTAGAAATTGTAGAAAGAAGAAATGAAATTGTTGAATGCTTAGAAATGGATCGTCGAAGAGAAGTAGAAGAGGATAGGAGCATAAATAAACATATGGGTTTATTTGCTGGTAAGCAATGTGACGATAGATGTATTAATGTAAAATACGATGTAAGCTTTTGTTTAAATTGGCATTCGTCTTTCAGCGAGGAACAAGAACGAGCTATCAGGCAAAGACAACGATTCTTCTAACGCAGGGAAAACGAAAAAGGGAAAAACGAAGGAGAAAGTAAAAGAAAAAAAATTGAAGAAGGCTACGAAAAAGGATGCTGACAAGGATGTGGATGAGACTGAGGTGAAACTCAAACGCCATAAAAGAAAATGGTTTTGAGTTGCGATAATGTTAACAGTTAATGATTACGATAAATATATAAAATATTTCGTATTTAATACTTTTATATATATTTTTAACACTTTGTTATTTATATATGTAGGAATTTATGATAAGGTTATTAATAAAATCACTCGTTTAATTGCTCCTACCCTGATTGCTTCCTAATTGTATCATTTGTAATTAAATAAATGAATTGTTTACCTAATTATACGTAAATTAGCAACATCAGAATAAAACTAATGTCAAATCTTCTGAAAAATCTTCAATATCCGGACAGGCGCGTCAATCGATTGTATCGACATAGTCCATTTTGGCAAGTTACACTCTTCAAAAGTAAGATTGTAATTTCCTAAAACGAAAAAATTCAATTTTCTGACATTTAAATCTCTCGTATGCAGCTATCGGTTGTTTAATTGGTAAACAAAATACAATGGTCAAAATACCTAAATGCTCCAAAAACTGTGAAATAGTCTCTTCATTGCGAATTGTTGCAGCGAAAACAGCACAATTGTTTAATGTTAAGAGGCGCTTTAATCCTGATGTTAATGAACCGAACGAGCTGCTTTCATACAGAATATCAGCGGCAATAATTATGTCTGGCAATAACGAACCTTCTGTCATGTATTTATCAATATCCTCCCATCTCAAATCTATTATTTGAACGTCTGTTTGCGCGTATTTTAATTGCAACTGTAGCCTTGATGTTGTTTCAGATGTATTCAATAATTTGCATCGCTCATTCGATAGGAAATTGAGTTTTACATTCTCACAGAGCATGTCTAATACTGTTGGATGACAATCAGAGAAAATGTATCGCTTCGGAGAGCATACGCTAATTACGCTCATACCAGTCAATCCAACTCCACAGCCAAGTTCTAATACATTTTTTCCACAAAACTGTCCTTTATTTTCTGCACACCATTGACTTAACACTACGGCACCCTGTCGGGCAAACCAAGTTACAGCTTTGATATAAATACTTGACTTAAATAATTCTTAAGAATATTCCTCAAGCAATTTGAATAACATTTGGAGATCGCAGAGAGAAATTTTATACGATAACCAAGTACCTGCCAACTGCATAAGCCTGTAGTTCCTTTAGAGATCAAGTTTGTGCTCTCCTTCAACGTAATGCAATTTAACGTTCCATTTTCTACTAAAAAATGACGATAATGCACAGATTCTTCATCTGGCAATGATATTAATCTACAATATGCTGCGTATAAATCATCGTGAATTTCATTACCACCTTCTTCTATCTGAATTGAATGTAATAACAAGAGAAAATAATTTTGTGTTTTCTAACCTGAGCGACAACAAATCATATAACATTTTAAATGTACCTTTTGCATAAGTATTTTCAAAAATGCTTTCTGGTATGAGGCTTTTATCGGATATCGTTTAATCAAGTCGTTATTTATTGTATTATCCAAAATTTGCTTTTGGATATCTAAATCAAAACCACAATTCTCGTCATCGTCCAATACCTGCAAGATATTCCTGTTATATTGTAAACCATCGTTGTGTAATCACAAATAGAGAAATATGGTAACAGGTAGTGACTTATACCATAAAATTCATCTTAACTATCGTAGTACAGCAGAGAAACTGCTTCGTTAAATAATTTATGATATAAGTATCGCGATTCATGTCATGTATCAGTTATGCGTAAGAAAAAGTTTAAAAACGGTCACACACATTTTCTTATTTAATTTACAAAGAATAAAAGATTATTGATGAATATATTATTTTCTGTAAAAAACAGTAAAAAATATCCCAGAGTGCACGGAGTAATAAGATTGTGACAGCGAAGACCGCCTAGGTTTGTCGCGTCGCCATATCCCACATGCTCCTACTCACTCCAATAAAGTACACACGGGACGCGGAAACGTTTGCCGCGCGACAAGATGCGACACGGTGGTCCGAGGATCCCGTTAGGCCGCGCGCACATTGGACGCGATTAGAGACCCTATAATGGCTACGGTCCACTTGATGCTACAAATGCTTTGAAGAATTCTTTGATTGGTCAATTTGTAAAATTCTTTCTTCTGATAGGTCATTCGAACGCTTCGAAGCATTTGTAACGTCAAGTGGACCGCAGCCAATAAGAGTCTAGACACAACGCGGTTTCTTCAAAATCCTGCGAGAGAGAAGGATATACATTCACTATCGCTTTCTCTTTCTCCCTATCTCTTTCTCTGTCTCATTTCTATCTCTTTCTCTTTCTGTTCCTATCTCTTTCTCTGTCTCATTTCTATCTCTTTCTCTTTCTGTTTCTCTTGTTTTTGATGAAAAATGGCGGACCAATCAGAGGTTGCTATCTTATGTCTAGACTCTTATTATAGGGTCTCTAGACGCGATGAGCGACCGGCGACGAACGATATCCAATGAGAGCTTTGCTTTTTCGGCCGTCACATCTGAAAGGAGAGCTCTCATTGGATATCGCTCGATCGCTCGTCGCTCATCGCGTCCAGTGTGCGCGCGGCCTTAGCGCACGGTGCGATAGCCCACATCGGCTGCGTTCGGCGAGCACGCTTTTAGCGCTATGAGTGTGCTCTGTCCTTGTTCAACTTTTAATAAGTGACAAAGATATGACGACGCTGTTAGCGCTAATAGCGTCTCCCCGAACGCAGCCATCGACTCATATCGCTCGGTGCCTAGGGATTTTCCAGTGGACCACCAATCAGAAAATTTTATATTTAATTAGCCAATTGGCAATGTGGATTATCGGGTCCCACTCCTCCATTTTCGGCTGGGTTCCGATTCCCCACCCGAGTGCCCACAGGTATCGTTTTATCCTTGTTTAACATTCAGTAAACAACAAGGATAAAACGATACCTGAGGGCACTCGGGTGGGGAATCGGAACCCAGCCTTCAATACTGGTAGTGAATTTTGGAACACAGCCATAAAGCTTTGTGTCCACGATACTAGAATTTGGACCAAGTTCTCGGACCGAGAAATTTGTAGCCAATCTATTTGCAGCTTTTACGGAAAAGCGACAATTTTATTGGCTATACGTTTCTCGGACCAAGAACTTGGACCAAGTTCTAGCATCGTGGACACAAGGCTTTAAGCGGGGAGCACACACTTCTCCATAACGCATAACGCAGAATGCATAAGTAAATCAGCCAATCAGAATCCTTTATTTTCAACCCCACTCTTCGTTCCGAGGATTTTGATTGGCTGATTTCCTTATGCATTATGCGTTTTGCGTTATGGAAAAGTGTGTGCTCCCCGCTTAACACAAGGCATTGCATTTTAAGGGCCATCTACAATGGCTGCGTTCAGCAGAAAAAGCAGCTTTGCAACAGTTGTAAAATTCTTTAACATGATTGGTTTATACACTTAGATCCAGGAGGAACCAGGGGCAAGAACCAATCATATTAAAGAATCTTACAACAGTTGCAAAGCTGCTTTTTCTGCTGAACGCAGCCAATGAGTCGCAGTCGTAAGAGTCGTAAGAAATTGACCAATCACAGTTCATTATTCTTCGATTGCAAAAAGAATAAAGGCCTAAACACACACTTTTTGTAATACGTAAACGTAAGGTTTCGACCAATCGCGTTGCTCGATTCTGTTAAGCCGTAATCAGACTAGAGATTGAGATTGAGATTGGATTGGAATTTAACCAATCCGGAGAAAGAAAACCAATCACATGTTTAGTAAGCTTTGCTTTGATTGGTCAAATTCCAATCCAATCTCAATCTCAATCTCTAGTCTGATTACGGCTTTACGGACGGCCGAATCGAGCAACGCGATTGGTCGAAACCTTACGTTTACGTATTACGAAAAGTGTGTGTTTAGGCCTTAATGGACTGTGATTGGTCAATTTCTTACGACTCTTACGACTGCGACTCATTGTAGATGGCCCTTTACAGAAGCCAATCATTTTCAGCGATATATCTATTATTTCCGTTAAAGTTGTCAGTTGATTGGCCACCGTGTGAGACATTCGTTATTCTTTGAACGTCGCTGAGTTTCGTGTGCGGAATGTTTCCGAAAATTCCCTAGACTCGCATCCAATAGCGTTTCTGGCAAAGTGTCGCTAGGTGAAATCTGAAATTACAGTTCTTCAAATTCGGTTTGACTGGTTTCACTGGTTTTCAGTGTCCGTGCTTGGCGTACTCGAATTATTTCGTTATGGCTGATATGGGCCTAAGCCTAGATGATATAATTAAGAAGTCGAAATCGTTGGGAATGAGAGGCAGAGGAGGGTAAGGCAAATTCAACTAATTGTCCCACGAAACTCTCGCCGATTTCACGCTCGCTCGTTACATTTATAACCTTTATAATCGCGCTAAACCTCTATTGACAGACATCTGTGCGCGAAGATCCTCTCTGAAATTCTCGTTCGGATCATCTTGTTTGACAATCTCGTCGTCGCGAAGTAGCTCGGAATAAATTAGCGTGTGCGAATATTGCAGTCGTGAATAGCTCTAGAACGAAATCTGCCGATTACACTTTCTTTAATGGTTGCATAGTATGTCTGTGCGGCTTCTTTGATGTAAACTTGCTCCGCGAATTTCTGGACGCTATGTAAGAAAATCCGTTGCCAGTCTTCTCGCAATGCTTTTCTTTTAACACCGATAATACAAAAATCATAAAATTTATATTGTGTGATTGTGCAGGATACGCAGGGGCATCAGCAGAGGCTCACGAGCGAACGGTTCTGTGAGAGGACGTGGCTCACATGTGGTCACGGATGCACGGTTCAAAATAATACAGAAGAACCGGGAGAAGTTGACCGACGCCAGGGACAAGCTTGCCGAGATAGCGAAGCAGAGTGATGCGCGACTCAAGCTAGACAAGATTCGTGCGTCACATTTCAAGAAGATAGACGCTCAACTCTCAGGGATTTCACGCAAGACTGGCCGGAACGGCAGACTCTCATTGTCGACGAACAAGGTGCCGCCGTTGATGCAGCATGTGTTACCACCAAATATTCCAAATAATTATTTGCCGCCTCCCACGAGAGCGGTCGGATATAGACCACCTCTCTCTGAGCCTCATTACTTAGGAGATATGAATATGGATTATACTGATGGTATGTGAAGCACTGTGTGTATATATATATGTACACACACATATTTTAGTACGATATATTTCAAAATGTTTTATTGAAAATCATTGAAAATAGTATTCATTAAGGGTCAGCAGGATAGATCATGGAGACATCTATTGGAGATGAATTTCTATTTTCACCCATATTACGGATAAAATACTGAGAAAATCACAATGTAATTGCGATATTTGTAATCAGAATCGCCCGATCGTTGTTACAGAGAATTTTTAGAAAAATCAAAATAATTCTGTTTGAAGTGTTACCAGATCTGTACTGCAGTACAATTAAAGTGCAATAATTTTGTTTATTATAATTTTTTTAAAAGTCAAATTGCAAAATTTGGCTCTGTAGCAGCTTTCGTAGCTTTGTAAGAAATAAGCCAAAAAAGTTTCATGACAAAATATTGCTTCTACAAAACAGCATATGGGTGAATACAAAAATATACTGCACTGCGGACCAGGAGCAGATAATCTCATTTGTTGTAATTATTTAAGAACCAAATTGCAAAATCTGGCTTTGTAACAGCTTTCATAGTTTTATAGAAAATAAGCCAAAGAAAGTTTTATGGCAAAATATTGCTTTTACGAGACAAAGTAAGGTTGAATACAGACACCTATCTGTACCGCAAATGATCAAGAGCAGAAAATATTCGGCATGAGCTTGTCACTCCTGCCGATCCTTAAAATAAATACTCATGTTAGCTTTTTTCTCTCTTATCCTTTTAGATTATCTGGCGGAATCGCCTTCATTGAGGAGGACTGTGAGTAATGAATACGCGCCAACACCTCCACCTCCACCTCCTGTGTTCAGTATTAATCCAATCTCTCCTTATACTTGGGTGAAATCCAGGAACACTAATGTAACTAGGATTCCAGCTCGAAAATCTGAGATAGAGAAGGAACGAGAAAGGCAAAGAGATTACAAACTCACTGCGCGCTCTACGATGGTAATTTTGTTGCCTTTATGCGAAATTTATATAATTTCTATTAGTTTAATTCATATAACTTATATTCGTATATACTTTTTGTTTGTCGTAGGCAAAGACTGCTTCACCTCCTTATAAAGAAGACTGGAGTTTTGGCACAAAATCAAGGTAAATATTCACGTATTTTAAAAAATATTTAAACATTAACTAATCAACATAAACTGATACTTTTTATATTTCTGGTTATAGAACAATTGTAGCAGAAGAAGCAGCAGATTCTAAGTACTATGATTCCAGAAATCTTCGAGAAGTAGGAGTTAAATCACGTCTTGATTCTGTGAATAAGACAAGAACGGTGGGAGTTTTATCGCGGCCGAAAGCAAGTTCCAGTTCATCGACGCAGTCAAACGGCTATCGAATTGTAGTATCCAATTTGCAAGCCAATGTCACGCAAGAAGATATCAAGGTGCAGTAAGATAAAAAAAACTTATTTATGAAAGTTTTCGTATTTGCCGTATTGATAAACTATTTATAATAAGCATTGATAATATTGACATAAAGTATTGATAAAGAATTTTTTTGCATTCTATAGGAGTTATTCGAAGACGTTGGAGAACTACTCGTATCGAGACTAGTACGTCCAGGTACAGCGGAAGTAATCTATAAAACACTGAAGGATGCGACTAAAGCAGTTGAAACTTATCATAATCGACAATTAGACGGCCATCCAATGAAATGTCTTCTCGTTAATCCACGACCAAAAAATAATCCAACTGGGCCAGCCGTCCGATCTCTCACGGAGTAAGTAGCAAAACATTTCTATTACCGTATGTATCAAGCATTCAGTTCACGGCATATTTTATGAATCTATTCTATTATATACTGAATCGTGTGATGGTATATGAAAGTCGAAAGCAGCACAAATTCATTTATTTGGATCAGTGTCACATAAAGTTATTATGTTTTTTATATTTTCTCACATTCATTTAATATCATAATCTATTATGGCTGTGTAAATTAATTCAGAATCTTAAAATAATTGTCTTTAAATAGTCATTATGTAGGCAGCCGACGTGCTCCTTTTTTACGACACAATTTCTTCTTTTTACAGGTCGCGGCGTAGTATCAGCTCGAGTTATGTACAGCCAAGTTTAGGAGCAGTGCATCGCGCATTATTCGATGACTCTTAATCGAACGTATCCATTTTAATATAAGTCAATATGAAGAAAGGAAATGTCTTGTATGTATGTGTAAACGGACATTATGCCGAATAATTTTAGGGAAGCGAACGAAGAAATGATGAAACAGAACGCGCACTCATGTGCGCAACTCCAATTCCCAGCTGTAATTGTATTAATAAACTTGTACCACTCATTATCTTTAGTCTATACGGTCTATGTAAAATACGACCAATAACACTGGAACGCCTGTGAATTATTTTTATTATATTTAGACAAACGTCTCTTATATTTTATGCACTTTTTAGTTATAACTTTATTGTTCTTTAATATATATCTTATATACTTACAATAAGTTACAAGTCTGAAACATTAGAGGTCACAAACTATTCTTCAATATTGCAGATAATAGAAAGAGTTCAAGCGTTCTGGTGTTAAAATATAGAGAGAAACACTTACATTAAAATAATACAGTCGCGAAACCGCGTAAATATCAGGTGCAAGCTGCTTCTTGTACATTTAATATGTCCGAATAAAATGGTACTCATTCAGCAACTTTGATATTCTTTTTAGGATATGATATAGATATTTAAATGAAGTCATAACGACCATTCAGCTAATTTGTTCAGCTTTTATATATATGCAGCCTTTGTAGTTTCGAATTTTAAAGATTATATTCTGTGTATGTCTATATATTTGGCAAGTCACATTTTTTATGCTCTTCTAACAAATTTACGTAGACGTAAGTACTGGATAAATCCATTTTTTCATTGAGGATTCGTTTCGTAATAATCACGTACTCGATAAAGCGCGAAAGAGGGAAGAGCGACTTAATACGATAAAGAATTTATTTATTTATACGTACATCATCACAATATTCATACCTATAAAATACAAAAGCTAACACACCACGCATGCTGCTGCTGACATGCACTAAGAGTCATCTCCCCAGGGAGAAGGTATACGTTATCGAAGAGTAGGGCGAGTTTTAGAGTCGGAAGTTGGTATTTTGACACGGAGAGTAAATGGCACATGAATAAATTTTTCTCTTCTCCGTAACGACTAATGACGGTACCACAGAGGGGGGGCCAATACTCGCCGTCGTATGCTCACCGCGTGGAAGGAAAGGGATATACAATGAGATACGAAATGTTCAAACTTAAAACTAACGCGGACGCGTTAATTAGTGCCTAGAAACATGCCGCTACACGTATCCGCGTCGTCGAATATTTACAAGAAAGTACAAAACAATACTAGATCTCATCACGGGATGAATGATGCGGATCAACGCGTGAGATCTCTATCCTAGTCGGGATACAATCGAAATCCAAATATAAAACTCTACATCTTGTACGCGCTTCGCTCCGGCCGTCCATTCGTTTAACTCCTACGGTAATGATGATGATGATTATTGGCTCTAGATTTGTTGTTAGGCGTACGAAGAACTTCTGCATAGGACATCTCTAATCGCTTCAGCCGAGCCACCTCCTCCGACGCGGTGCTGGGTTTGAAATCCTTGTACTCGTAATTGTTGTGCTGCTGCTGTTGCTCGTTCTGGCCGCGCGTGAAGCCATATATCTTCTTATTATCCCTCGACCGATTCGAATACGCATTGTGCTGACCGTTCCACGCACTGGAATTCTCATGCTCGGCAGGGTTGAACGGTTTGAATCTCCTTCGACCACCGCCGCTGGGCTTGGCAGGCACGAATTTTGGATTCGTCGTGGGAATGACGTCCGGCGTGGTCGACCGATCATTAAACTGCGCCTTCTTAGCGAAGTTCTTCTTCGCCGAGGATTTCTTGCGAACGCGCAAGTTGAGAGACACGTAATCCATTCTGCAGCTTCCGTCCTTTGCGGGCTGCTGATTCGCGGTGGTATTGCTGGACTTGTTGGACTGTTTGCTGTCCTTCGGGTTGGCCGGGCTGGCGGACTGCACCCTGAAGACCGGTTCCGAGACCACCGACGATACCATGGAGGACATGACGCTTTGATTGTCGTCCGTCGCCTCGCTGTTCAGGTCTTCCTGAAACGACGCGTCGTACTTCGGCTGTGATGGGGTGGGATCGTCCAACAACGGTAGCTTCTCGCCCTCATCTTTCGCCTCGGCCGCTCGTTTCAAAACGCTGAAGATCTCGCTGAAGAGCTGCCGATACTCTGGCGTCTTGCGGAACCTGCTCTCGAACGGGCTGTTGTCGTCGTAAATGCTGAACTTGCAGTCCTCACCGTCGGCGATAGAGCACAGGAATGAGCCCGGTCTGCCGTCCGTCTGCGTCGCCTTGTTGCTGGTCTCGTCCGAGAAGCCTGAAGACGACGTCTCGGCTTCGGAGAAATCTGTCGGGGTGGCTGAGAAGGGTTTCTTGCCAGAGCTATCAGGTTTTCGCGAGGCGATCTTGGTCGATTCCGGAGCAGTGGCAACCTCGGAAGTGGCGGGATAGAAATTGTTAAACTCTCCGGACATCTCCAGCTCCTCCTGCAACGACATACACGTCGCGGGTGTGGCGTCCTTGCGACGGGGTTGACAGTGTCTCTGCACCTCCAACAAGGCCTGATACTTCTCTACCAAGACTCGATAAGGATTCGCGCTGTCCAGTTCGTCTGTACCTTCATTCTTGTTGCCTGTCTCCTGTGTGCAATTAACGTGTGTGCAGTTGAAATTATGAAAATGGTTATAAAAGGAAATTCGGTTGCGATTGATGAATACTTAATTGGGGGAGTTATACGTACGAGAAAAGCGATCAGCATTCAAATTTTGCTACAAATCTAAAATCTCATTATAGTTACGTATAATCTTTATATTAGTATAAAACATTATACGCAACTTTTACTTATCTCTTCGTTTCAATTTACGTTAGTAATTATACGAGACGTTGCGCAGAAACGGAGAATAACTGGAAGCAGAAGGGCAAAGGACCTGCCAGATTTATAGGATATTAAAGATTGCAAGAAAGTCCATGAGAAAATGTGTTTTATTTAAAATCTTATAAATCTGGCACTTATACATTGTACAAAGTAATCAGTTAAAATAATTCGACTAGACGCAGTGATTCCAATAACAAGAGCCATCATGCTTAGAACAACAGCAAGCACAGATATTTACATTTACTTATTCTAGATCCATATTGCCAAGAAATGGACAGTTTTAATAATCTTTGGAAATTAAATAGTCAATTTGCCACAGTATATTAGACATCATAAATGCCTTTATTCATTAGAAAGGCACTTTACGCTCCAATAACTAATTTTCTTTTAATAGTAAACTAACTTCAACAAGATTAAAATTAGATTAAATAAGAATAAAATTTTCTGCACAAGTATGTATTATTAATATATATTATAGAGTATATATTATTAATATATTATCTAAACTTGCGCGTTTTATTTTAAGAAAAGATATAATCATAAAAGATAATAAAAGTAATCGGATATTAGTATTAATTATAGAATAGCAAAAAGCTATAAAATGAGCAGATCCAACATTTTCGTTTTCTCATTATCCTCCCTCGGAAATCAGGATTATCTTCAATTAATCGAATCTGAATTATTCTGCGCATTAGTGAATTAAAGGATCTTTGATTTTCGATGTCTGAACAGCCAAAGCTTAAGGACAACCAGAGACATTTTGCGGAGAATAAATAACGGTATTCGAAAAGGCGCGAACACTATCGGAACAATAAAGTGGGCTCTAACATAGACGATCACTTCGGAAAAATGAAATAACAACAACGGCACTTTCGTATAAGTAAATATCCTCCACAACGAACTACACCATTTATGTTCTGTCTTTGGCTTGGATTTCGCGAAGTTTGTCACTTCCTAAAGCAGATAAAAGTTCATTACTATTCTAGGCGAGCATAACCGAAAGAAGCAAACATAGCGACAGACTCGAGCAAAAGAAGAGACTCTATTCGTGCAAACGCAAATTTATTAATAAGCAGCAGTTCGCAAAAATGAATCGAATACTAAAAAGACGAGGAAATACCTGTGTAGTCAACTCGGAATCGCGCTGATTCTCGCTGATTAACGACTCGGCCATACTTATGTCGTCGTACTCTTCCTGATCCAACATTATGGAGAGTTCATCGTGCGTCCTCGTGTCCATGCCGCGCAAGCAACGCCCGCATAACTGACCTCGTCTATAAAGACATTTTCACTTGTTTCACAAATATTGTCACGCCGATATTACGCAAAACTTCGTGCCGACAAATTTGATAATGTGCAATTCTTTACGTTCATTTCTTACATTCTTACGTTCCACCCTTATTTACATCAAGGAAGATCTCTTCTCGCGATGTGACTTTTAATTAGGTATGTGAAAAACAAGCGATCTATGTTCAGGAAAGGGAGATGAATGAGGACGCACGTACCTGACTTCTTCCAAGGTGTTAATTTCGTCTTGCAGACTCTTCACATCTTGCGCCTTGTTGCGCCACTCCGTTAATTGCTCCTCCAACGCGCTATTCTCCTGCAACAGAGTGGTCAGCTGCTGACTAAGCTCGGACACTTTCTTCTGTTCCCTGGCCCTTTGATTGCGTGCGTCTTGCAGCTGCCTCAGCAACTCGGTCATCTCTTCGTCGCTCGTCGCGGTCACCTCGGTCGTCTCTTGGGAGGGCTTCGGCGAGCTCGGGGCAGCTCTCTGAAGACAAGAAGAAAGCGTCAATCCTCTTCCCGAAGATTCAGAAGAAGCGAGAAATGATCCCAGGTAGCAAAATGTCATTTTGACGTCATTTTGACGACATTAGACGTCATTTTGACGTCAAAATGACGATAAATAATGTCAGCTGCTACCTGGGATGTCACGTTACATAAAATACTCAAACTATTCGTACCTGTTTCTCGCTGCCACCTTGCGTGTCCGAAGTTTCCCAATCGGTGCTCTGTTGCTGCTGCAGTTGATGCTGTTGATATTGTTGTTGCGCGTTATTCCTAGACGGGCTCACGGCATGCTGGCGCAGTTGTCCGGTTAAGTCGTCAATCTTCTTTTGAAGCTCCTCGCATCTTATTTCCAGATTCTCGATAGTCACGGATTGGCTGGTCGCGCGCAAATCGTTATATGATTATCAGTGGGAGTCTCGTTATTGCGGAACATTACGCGGTATCGCAATTTCTCCGACGGTCGGACATCTGTTCGAAATGTCGTCTCGCACGGAGAAATGCGCAGCGCGTCTCCGGTGAAGTTTCTCCGGAATTTCGGGTCAACCGCGGCGAGCCAGAGCGTAAGTCTAGTTTGATCTGCGCTCGAGAAGCGCATTGACCCGAAATTCCGACGAAATTTCATGAACACGCCGCGTAACAAAAAGGCTTATTATTCGGAAGAAATAGATCCCATTAGGGAGATTAGAATAGAGTTAAATGGGAAAATAATACCTAATAACTTTCCATGAACTTTAATTGTATCAGACGGTGCATGAATTATGCATTTAGAAAGGTGAGCTTAGAACGGTTCACATAGCCGATACAATACGAAGCTAACAAGATATAATAACAGATCTCGTTAGACCGGCATTTTTCCGCGGTACTTCTAGTTAGAATCTTATCTGGAATATCAAGTATCTTTCTTTCGAATGATGAGAATGCCAATTTTTTTCTTCTATTCGAAGACGTTTCGCCAATCGAAGAATCGTCTTCGTCAGGAAAGAAGCGAAGGAAGGTAACGCGCCTACCTCTTGATCAGTTTCTTATCGCTCGTGTTCTCGATCACCAGGTGATGATTCGCACGTTCCAGATCCTGTACGCTGACTTCCAGCTGTTCGTAGACTTTCAGCCGCGTATTGTTCACCTCCCTCAGGGCGGCAGTCTGCTTTTTCATGTACTGTGGAACGAACAAATAACACGCGTATTCATCGGGCAGTGTAATTTCGAGGTTGAGCGACTCCGCAAATCGTTGCGATTCGAATTTTCTTACTATGCCCCGCGATTGTCGCTGGTACATAATAAAAATGCCATACGAAAGACGCGGGAGCTATTAATAAAATTATCAGAGAGTAACCGGAGGGCAACCGGTTTGCCGCAAGCAATAATTATCGTATACGAACTCGTAACAATTACTCGCGAAAAATTACGGCAAGATTTATAGTAACCTCGATTTCTTGCGTTTGCTCCTCCACGGTAGCTTGGTGCAGCTTGATGATGTTCTCCAGCTCTTTATTCCGTTCCAGGAGGGTCTTGCCGAGCTCCGCCGCCAACTGTAGATCTGCGCAAAACGTAAGACGTATTTTTGCATGAACGCTTCTTTCACCTCGATCAGGAATATTCCTATGCATCGCGAGCGCATTCTTCGTTTTTAATCTATCAGGATTCGATCTCTGATACGGGCAGGAAGGAGAGAATCGAAGCGTGAACGTGCAATTTCGATTCCGGATCACCGTGACTATCGGACTCCAGGGAATCCATAATATTTGCGGAATATCTACGTTGACGGAATCGAAATTGACCCGGGCTCGCTCTGAATAATAATTAACCGTACAGCCTGCCGAGCGACGGCTGCAGGTTGCAGGTTGCTGCTTGACGAGCGACGCGCGTCGGCGCGAACGCCCTGGTTCACGCTCGCGGCACTCCCTCATTCTGACACCGGCTAGGGCCAAGGACCTTCGCGGTGAGCAAACGACCGAGCTACCGTTTCGCGGTACTCGGTTTCACGGCGAAGCAACGTGACCCGCGAGTTCACGGACGGAGTTGACTTCTTCATGCGACGCGAGCACGGTGCGAAACCGTCTCCAGATTTCAGCAACTGAACGTGTATACATCTGCGCGATAAAACGGACCTATCAGCTGTCCTTATCGAATCGACCTTTCGACGGGGTGGAAATACCTCTTCTATTCTCTTTGATCACGACAGTTATGATTCGCTATAACGATCGATAACGATCGCGATAATCCGCGATCTCTCGTAACGTTATCACTTCTTCCGTACTGAACACCAATCCTCTTGACCACAACACCACACGTTAACGTCATCGACAGCACCGTCAATCCTTTCCGCGCGGACTCCAATTGTCTCCTCTAACGTCCGCGCTTACTTACTACTTTCGGAGGTGGATCCCTTAAGACTCTTAAGGTACGCGAGCTCGATAGAATAATCCCAGCCCTCTAACGAGTTGGTCTGGGTCTGCGGGTCCCAGACCATGTCCACGCTCTGGCCGCTCATGGCTCGCTCGTGATGGGACCTGCCAGTTCCCGTCGTTGCCCTTTCCGACACACAACCGGTTCCGTCGGAGGCAGCCGGTCTTCTGTGGTTCTGTGGTAGCCAGCCCGATCGAAACGTCGTGCGCCCACCGAGCGGTGATCCAACTCCCTCCTTTCTCGCTGTCGTCTCCCTCCCCCTTCCTTTCTTACGCTTCTGGGCCCGAGTTCTGCCCCCATCTCTCCTCATCGCCGTTCCAATCGAGGGGGTCTCACTTCACCACCCGGCCACTTTCCAGTAATAGTTTTTTTAATTTCGGGTAAGCGCCCAAGCGCAATGACACTTGAACTGTGCTTGGGACCAAGTCAGACCCCGTCGAAACGGAAGGATCATTGACCCTTGGAAGAGTAGTTAAGTAGTTTATCGTAAAGAAATGCTTATTCTCTGATTATTCCGACAAAGATAAATCAAATCTTTCGCCGTTCCCTCTCACGGGAGCACTTAGGGAGCTAAGTGCTCCTCCGGTACTCTCACTCCGGAATCCTCATCCTTTCCCTTCTGCCTTTCTACGTGGCTCGTTCCCGTCGTTCGCGGGATGCTCCGGCGCGATAAGAGAAGGTGTCCCACTTCTGAGATCTTTCGCCGCACGCGCGCGCGCGTATCTTCCCACCGAGGGAAATGGGGGCTGTAGGTTGTCGAGGCAGGGTGATCTGACAGGTGATGAACGAGGAAAATTGTCGGCTTATCGTCCGCTTGAAGGTTCAGGTGGGCCGTGTAAGCTCGCTTTAGAGTGCCTCCGCATTCATCATATTCGTGTTTTTCTGCGACAATCGGAACAACAAAACTGAGGCGTAAAGTCCGCCGCGCAAACAATAGAATTGAAGGATGACGAGCGAGTTTTTTGTCGTCAAGACTAGCCACCGTCATAATTCTATTGTTTCGTGGCTGTAATATTAATTAATTTGGAGTGCAGCTACCGGGCGAATAATAGTGATTAAGCCGCGCCATTTTCCTGGGTATCAACGTTTAGTTACGTTACGTTAATAGTCGACAGAACCTTGATCCACTTGGACATAATGGCGGAATGCAGCGATCGGCAACGCACGGCATGTAAAAGCTTCATTCGATGTCGCTTGACACGTTCACCGTCCACGTGAACGTTGGACGCATTGCAGAATGAGCATAAATATTCATATAAATTTATAGCGTGTGATACCAAGCTTTCCTTGAACGTTGTCTGGACTTATTCCGTGTAAAAAGATTGCTTCCTATTTCATGTAAAGAAACGGTTTAAAGCGTTGCAATAGATACAACGAAGGATTTGAGGAATGATTTGAGAACGATATCTGAATCGTACGTTTCACGGACGTTCGTGCGGGTCAGAGAATCCCGCAACGTTACCGCAGTTCGTAAGTCATTTATACATTTCGTCTATCTGATCGCTTTCGAGCGAATCCGCGGACTCTATTGTTTCTAAATGAACCCGCAATCAAGATTCAACCACGCGCTGCAACGACCTCCGAAAACATCGGCCCAGTGCCCCCGTTACTCGCACAATCACGAGAGACGCACATTATCGTCGTAATCGCGATCGACAGGCCGAAAGGGGGAGAAAGAAATTCTATTCTTTCGCTCTTGACGTTTCGCCGTTACATCGACTTAATGACACGGTCAGCGGTAAACCAACCGTTGCGACAGGGACTCGCGCGAGCGATATCCGAGGTGGATCCGAGGAGAAGTAAGTGAGAGATGATAAATTTCCAACGTGTTCCGCTGACCCTTAAGCCTTGGCTATTAACAACAAAAGCCGTTCTCGCGCGAACGATGCTCGCCGACGAAGGAAACAGCATAACACGATCCCCGTATGAACATGTGCGTGTGGGAAAAGTGGTACGCGAGAAATCGATGACGGTTTCGCACCTCGTCCAGAAAACGAGTCTCGAGCTCCGTCCCTCTTCGAGCACTCCGTAGGTACACGCGGAAATACACGAGCCGGGTTCGCGGGGTCACGGCAGAAGCGAATTAACAAGCTCATCATTCTCGTCGTTACGCTCGCGGGACTTCATTAGCCGGCGTGACTGGGTGACGGGGAACTCGGATTCGCGACGGCGAGTAAATATCAGTCGCCGATGCCACCGTCGCGATTAACCCCCGCGGGGACCACCTCGTGGAGACGCGGGCTGCTGGGAACCCCCCTGCGACATAACGATTCGTTACGCCCGCTTCTGGTGAAAGTCTTATTTTTGCGCCGGCCGCGAGAGAGCTTGCGCAATAGTATCTGGCATTTTTCTGCTTCTTCACGTCGTCCGCGGCGAGTCTGTCCGCGGACGCGGATAAATTATATACAGCTCGAAACGGCGAGCGTTACATCGGCGAAAAAGGACGACCGCGGACAGCCAAATTAGAGCGTATGCGCGAGACTCGTTCCGCGCGAGGTAACGCGGCCGACAAGCGGACGGAATATAGCCGTGCGGCCGAAGCCGCGTTTCGGGGCTTGCACTTTCCTCACGCGCTCGAAAGGTCAAGCCGATGCACCTGCGCGCCGCTCAAATCCCGCAACAATGGGCCCCCCTTTTTTCCTTTCTCTCCCCTTTTCTCCCCGTCCCCGCGCCAGCCCGTCAGTCCCGATGAAGAGATTAATAAACGTTTCGCCCGGGAACGTATTCCCAGGAGAAAGTACCCGGCGCGAGGGGGATTTAGATTCTATTCCGAGGTCGCGCCTGGGTCATACTCCAGTCGAAATATCACGGCGATCGGCTTCCCGCACACGCGGAACACCGGCGGACACCGCGGCGAGTTCTTCCGCTCGAGTCGACTCTCGCGAGCCCGTCGCTTCGGAACCGTCGGTGTTTCCGACTTTTGGCCTCGCCGTGTTCGCTTCGTTAGACAAACTCTTCCGCCTACGTGTCTCGATACCGGTTCATTAGCCCCTAGCACCACGCCCTGCGGTACCAATATATCGCACGAAGCGAAATGAGGGTGGGAAATCGAGAGCGACGTAACGTCGCACAGTGGGCGAAATTTGAAAAAAGGGGAAATAAGTGCTTTTGGCTAAAATCATAAAATCTTTGATATTTACGTATTATTGTCGCGTAAATAAATTTCGTATTAATTTAAATGTTATAACGTGAAAAAATTCGTTAATCAGTTATTTTTATCATTATACATTTTATCAGTTATATATATTTCATTGTGTTTTTAATACTAGTAATTTATTCCTCTTTTTTTCAAATTTCGCCCACTGTATATGGCTCTGTGATTGATTTACGACTTCTTATGATAGTGCTTAAGACGGTCTTAAATATAAGTTCGGACTATATATGAATACCGGCCTACATCATGCAAATCTTTTATTATTCTTATCATGATAGTATCATTTTTATTAAAAACAACATTTTATATCCATATACCACTACCCAGGCAGAACAGAAAGTCATTTGGAAGTCAAGATGATGTCAAAATGATGTCATAATGACTATCAAGAGTCATATTTTGATCATGACGGAAAATTGATTAAATTATGATTCTGAAATTTAGAGATATTGTTGGAAATAATTCACGATAATTTGATCTTAGATTATTTCCACACGGAAAGAACGGTTTTGCTGAAATATTAAAAAATTTGGCCAGATACAGATCTGAAAAATAATTTT
>NJRP01000091.1:155020-171188 GCA_003063835.1 Aphaenogaster floridana | reverse complement strand
TGCCGCGTCCATCTGGCGGCGATGCCACGTACTACTCGTGGGTGAGCAGCGTTGTTTTAACGTTGCAGCAACATTAAGAATCAATATAGAAAATTCAACATAGATTCAATGTTGAAAAAACATCCATCCTTCAACATTCAACATTACAACGTCTCAGCAACATTCTTTCAACGTTCTGTGCTGTATGGGCTTATAATATAAATATTTTATTTAGGAGAGAGTAGCCTCTAATTTGACCCGCCTCCTAATTTGGACCGCCCTATAGATTTTGGCGTTAAATGTCAGTGCTTTACACCCACAAAGGAAATAAATGGGGCGGTCCAAATTAGGAGGTGGTTCAAATTAGGCTACTCTCCCCTATAATATAAAGGTTATATTTGTTTAATTAATCAGTTAATTTACTTCTTGGTCTATTTTACCTCACGAAATGATCCGTTTTATCCTGTTAGGTGAGGATTAAAACGGACCGAAAGTAAGTTTTGGTAGAAGCTTAATAAAAATCAAGTTTTGATAAACTTTGAAAATTTAATACCCTAATCATGAAATAAACACCTTAAAGTTCCTTCATGTATAATTTCGGACATTTAGTCCAAATAATGCAGGTAATATCCCACACAGCATGCATATCCAAAAGACATCCAGAAGATATCCCGAAGACATCTTTAAGCGATAGGATATCTTCGGGATGTCTTATGGATATGCGTGCTGTGTGGGATAGTTCTTCTCGCTTAACGCCATTGCACGTAACAATTTTTAGCCGTAATAGTAAGGCCGTAAGCAAATCGACCACAGTCAAGCATTCCCACAATGTAATAAAAATGTTTAACTGTGGTTGATTTGCTTACGCCATTACGACTAAAACTTTTTCACGTGCAATGGCCTTTAGAGGCTCCGTTAGAGAGAGCTGTTCTCTGACTATGTAACTTGTCCACCAAAGGACAGCTCTAGGGATCTCTTTATTTTAAATTTTTCTCTCTACAGCAACATTCTAGAAAGCAATAAGCAGGGTGAATTTCCCCGTTGCCTTCTCTGTTTTATTTTACTAAAAGTAAAAATTATTAATTGTCGAACAGCGCACTTTTCACTTGATCGTTATCTAACTAACGATAACGATGTCAACGTCATCTAACTATATAATTTAAATATTCAACAACGTTATCTAGCTACGTCATTTAAATTTTCAATATTCTTTTTCTTTAGTGTGCCATGTCAGATCCCCCCACCCCCCCGACGTTAACGATCACTTTAGAGAGAGCTGTTCCGTGACTATGTCACTCGTCCACCAAACGGTTGCCCTAGGGACCTCCTTTGTCTCAAGTTTTTCTCACCGCAGCGACGTCCCGGGAAGCAATAACCGGAGTGGTTTCCCGTTGGCATTAATTTTTTTACAAGCGTTTCCACTTTCGCGCGCTGCCGGACGATAACGGCGCGGCGAAAACGGGAATCGCTGATGCGGGAGGATCGCGGCTCGCGTTTACACCGCGCTTTACGTAATCGCGCGCGCATGCCGGCATAGTTTTCAGCGAGGAAAGTGTGTAATCGAGCGACGTGTCCACGCGCGCCGAACGGCGCGGCGCGGCGCGAGGCGTTACGTCGGATTATACACGCGCGTGTAATAAACAGGGCTTCGACCGGCGCGATTCCGATCGTCGAAGTCCTTTCCCAGCAAACACCGATTATAACTGTCATATAACATAGGCCGGTATTCACAGTCCGTTCTTATTTTCAAGTACAATCTTAAGATGTCATTAAATCAATCACAAAGCCGTATTAGCGTCTTAAGACGTTACTTAAGACGGTCTTGAAATAAGAACGGACTATGAATACCGGTTATAGATGTATAAAGCTGCGTATCCACTAAAGGAACATTGAGGAATTTTTTTTGGATACAAACACATACATATATATACAGTTGAAAAATTTGTGTTAAATTTAACACATTTCACGTGTCCCAAACGGCCTACCCAAATTTTTGTGTTAATTTAACACGAGAATATGTTCGAAAGTAACACAAATATTATGTAAAAAGTAACATGAAAAATGTAAAACTTTGACACAATTTGGAAATAAATTGTGGAAGCATATTTCTTCAGTAAAATTAACATTTTAAAATGTTAATTTTACTGAAGAAATATGCCGTCAAATATTTTATATGATGACTATTTTACTTAACATTTTTATTTAACCATGACACTTCCCAGTCAGAAAGGTGACGTCGATGTAATGTTAATTGGACGTCGAAGAGGTTGACAGCTGGTTAAGTTGAATTGATCGACGTCTTCGACGTCGAATTAGGGTTGATCGACTAACTTTTGACTGCATGTACAGTTGATCCGACGTCGAATCAATGTTGAAGGTTGAAGGTTCATTGATATTTGATATGATTTCGACGTTGAAACAACCAAAATTTCAACTTATTTCGACATCATTATCGACATTGATTCGACGTCGGGTCAACCGTACATTTCTCACTGGGTTTGCATATGTATTTTTTACTTCTCATCATCTCACAATACTGTTTGTATCTTTTCACAATTTCTGTATTCAATAATTGTCTTTTTAGTTCTTTGGACTTTTGACATATTGTTGGAACATTGTCATTTTTATTGGATGTAATTGTGTACGATCCCCCCCATATAATTAATTTTAATTTAATCACTTGAGAAGGACCAAAATCCATGGTCGAAATGTCGTGACATTTTAATTTAAATAAAATTGGTCAGTAGTGTCGAAACAAATCTCCTCTGTGGTTTATTATTCACTGGCGAAGAATATTCATCTCTTATACACTTGAAAATTAACATTTATAATATAACATTTATAATTAAATTAACACGTACATTTTATTCATTCAACTTAGACTTTACGTTTTAAAACTACATTATTTTTATGTTATTTGTTCTCTTACTCATAAATTATGTTATTTTAACACTAGAAATGTTGAATACTGGAACTTTTATGGAAACACGCAAGAGAAACACAAATATTGCTCTATGTTCCTTTGGTGAGAGTTTAATACATGCATATTTACGTGTATGTTATATGGCAATTAAGGTAATTGGGAGGGAGATGCCAAACAATCATAATTCAGAATTCGTTTATAAGTAAACTACTACTTTATGTTCATTTTAGTGTTTTCTAATACTGTATTCTTTAAATAACAAATACATTTATTTGAATTAATCAAAATATATATATTATTTCTTTTATAAATTAAATACAAAATTATATATATAAATACAAAATTTAATATTGTGATATTACTATTCTGGTTCAATTCAAAAGCTGCGTTTCAAGACCGACATTACTCGGCACGCAGTTTATTGAACGAGAAAATGTATATAAAATCACACATAAATATTATTGAGCACTAAGATCCAGCTATGACCGTCGGTAGGCCTTTTCTCGATTTTAATTTGTGTTAACACTAAACCTACCACCGCCGGTCAAATGACCGTTTTTAAACTTTTGAATAACACTAAAACTACCACCGCCGGTCAAATGACCGTTTTTAAACTTTTGATAAAAATTCTGCATTCAACGTTATTGCTTTTCCTCAATTGACTTCACGACTTTTTCTTAATATACATATAATCCGGTTCGGTAGAAACAGGTATATATAAATTGTCGGTAGCTTTAGTGTTAAATACAAAGTGTTCAGCGTCTTCCCCCCAATTATCTCATATCTACACGGAAAGAATAGTTTTGTTGAAATATCTGAAAATTTGGTCAGATACAAATCTGAAAATAATTTTGATGGACTACCAAAATAATTATGTAGGACGCTCAAAATAGTTGCTGGAATATCAAAACTTTTTGTAGCATTATTATAATGTTTGAGCGTCCCACGTAGTTACTTTTGATGGTCTAACAAAATTATTTTCAGATCTGTATCTGGCCAAACTTTTAGATATTTCTGCAAAACCGTTCTTTCCGCGTAGGTTTGCTGGGTTCCCACGTACGACGCAGCGTCTTGCTCGCGCGAGGAGTAAGGAGAGGATCTTTTTCTTCTTCGTGTCTTCCCATCTTCGCGCGAATGTGACGGTCTTCCTCTATTAATCGAAAAGAAAGTTACCGGCCGCGGGTCCCCGGCGGGCATTAACGGTCGATCCGTCCGATAAAATTCCTCGCGCGTCTTCCCTCGATCCTTTTCGCCGTCGCGACGGCTCGCCGTTACGCGACTGTCAGGACACCCGGCGTTATCGGTACTCCTCGACGACGGGAACTCTTGGGTCTCGGAGAACGGACGGAACGCTGGAGACCCGTTTTCGCGAACGTCGGACAGATGTGCGAAACCGATCCCGCTCGTCGGCAGTCTCGTTAGAGCCCGAAATGTCACGGGGCGCTATCGCACAGCCGCTTTCGTAACGAGTGTCGTAATACCCGCAGCTTCCCGTACAATGCCTCGATAATCAGCCGTCGGTCTCGGTCTCACGAGGCCGACTCGGCTCGAGTGTCCGAGGTACCGGCTTAATTAATGGAATATCGCTCGCGCTATGCCTCACCGTTCGGCGTCCAGCTGTCGGGGTCGTGGCAGAGCATGTTCCAGTCGTCCTCCAGATCCTGGGAAGTCGCCATGGCTGAGATTGATCCTCGTCCTCGCGCCGCGTCACGATAATAAACTCGTGATCGTGGAACGCCGCGCGCGAACCGCGTGCGTTCCACCTGTTCGCGGCGAGTCGAGATTCCTTCCGCTTGAGGTCTACACCTAGGAAAATCGGCCCGGTGATTTCACGCGCGAGACAACGGCGACGACGGGCGTCCTAGGGTATACGGAGAAAATTTTATATTAAAAATTACTATGTATGGCAGTAGCCGTGGACCATTGCTGAAATTATAAAAATTTTTACTATGTTATTATATTAATAATTATATTAAACTTATTTAGTGAAAAACATAGTAAAAATTTTTATAATTCCAGCAATGGTCCACGGCTACTGCTATACATAGTAATTTATAATATAAAATTTTCTCCGTGTACGTTCCACCTGGCGCTCACAACGTTCTTGGAATTATTTCATCCTTGTTATTTATCAAGGGTCTTTACAGACGAACTGGCTATACTAGTTCAGAGTTTATCTTCTATACTCCATTGTGGAAGGAAAACGATAAACTCTGAACTAGTGCAGTCAGTTCAGTTATAAAGAACAGATCCCAAATATTAAACAAGGACAAATGATCCCAAGGAGAACAGAAAAGTCAAAATAATGTCATTTTGACATCATATTGACCAAATTGTGTCATTTTTTGGTCATGATCGAAATCGCGATCTCAGATGACTTAAAAATGACTTTATATTGACTCCTTTTTTATTATGTCTTTTTGATTTTTAGATCAAGATTTCAGTCATGACCAAAAAATAACATAAATTTGGTCAATATAATGTCAAATTGACTTTATAGTCAATTAGACTTTATAGTCAAATTGATAAATTGACTTTATCAATTTGACTATAGTCAAATAATTTGACTATAGTCAAATAATTTGACTATAGTCAAATAATTTGACTTAAGTCAAATTATTTTGACTTTTCTGTTCTCCTTGGGAAATGATGCTCGCGAGCGTCAAATGGAACGTACCTTTACTCGGCGGTGATTTCACCCGCAGGAACGTCGACACGATCGCGCGGAACGTCGGCGCAATCGCGCGGGACGCCCGTGCCAGGCGTTCGCCAGCGCACGAGTTACGCGAACGAGAGGACACGCACGGGTCGAGGCTGGAGGCACACCGGCGTTAAAGCGACATCCGGACCGTACGCGCATTCCACGCGCCTGCACACGCACCTGAACACATGGAACGCGGCGCTCGTTCCACCTCTGTTCGCCCGGCGCGGTCGCCGATTTTCGCGTTGTTTATTTTTAAAAGCGCGCCCCGCCGTTCGCCTGTCAACGCACGTGTGTGTGTGTGTGTGTGTGTGTGTGTGTGTGTGTGTGTGTGTGTGTGTGTGAATGTATGTATGTACACACACGCGCGACACGAGGACGCGAGACGCTTGACTGACGTAATCCGTTATGAACGCCGCCGTTTGTCTCGCGATGTTTGATAAAGCAGATCGCGCGATTTAGATCTGATTATCGATTTCAGAATAAGCTCCAATGAGTCTAACGAGCGATAACGATCAATTGATAAGCGCCCACTTGTTGCTTTGCTATCTCTCTTTCATATATTTATTTACGTCGTTGTTAAGATTGTTTTCTGAGATCTCTTCTTTCCCTTGTTCACGTCGTGCAAAAAATGACGTAAACGAAATTTCCCATAATATTCGGTAAATAACTTGCGGTCGTAAATCGCGGAACAAGATTGAAGGCATTTCATTGTAATATATTCAGAGTCGTAAGATATGAAAAATGGATTTTCTACAAGATTCTCATTTAAATAATCGTCGGATTATACAAAAAGGATATTATCTGTCTTCTAAACGTCTCTTTAGAAAACAGGATTGAAAGCCAAGACGCTTTCGCGAAATATTTAATGCAATACTCGCAGATCGTCCGTGACTTTTCACTTCAGACAGTTTTTCAGCCATTTATCAAATCTTATAGAATTGTAATTATTCTGAATATAAAAATTCTCGAGCTTGACATCTGTAAAGATATACGGTGCTTAAAGCAGATAAAACTAGTTTCTGCATACGAGTGTATACGAAGATTATTTATTTACTCCTACAAGTTCAAACACGAAGCGATTCGAGACAAGTTTACACTCTTTAAAAAAGTAAGAACATTATTATTATTCGACGTAAGCACTTCTCATAAATAAGTTTCGCTTAGCTCAGCACGTTAGGTGACTTATCGCTATCTTAAAAGCTAATTTTGTACATTACGCGTTTGTACATAGGGTAATATGTTGCGGATTTCGTTTGGAGATACGTCTCTTACAAAAATGCGCGTGAAATGCAATAGAAAGCAGTCTTCCACGTTAAATATACATACATATCGACGACATAAATAACGACAATGAACATGTCAGAAACTTGCGACAAGACCGGAAGAGCGCAAGTGAGCGAAACGAGTATACCACTTTTCGGTCTCTCTCTCTTAGCACTTTACTCACTTATACGATATAATTCTCTTCTCGATGCTCTGATGATACTGGCGCACTTATATTTAAAAATCACTTATAAACGATGGAATACGAATACTTTTTCACTCGTTATATGTACATGAGTAAACTATGTTTTGTAGCGTACAAAAAGTCTCTGAATTTCGTCACGCAGACATCGAGAATATTTATGGAGAAAGGTAGACTTCTTCTATAGTCGAAATTAAGTTATCCAATCCGTATAAAAAACCCTCTTCGTGGTTGCCTTCCTGCCAAGGACGTCTGTGCGTGAGCTTTCGTCCATCTGGCACCTCTCGTGTCTTCGCGAAATCTATCAGCCAAACGCCCACCTTTTCGTTGTCGTGAATCATGAAAATACTACTGCCGATTACCTGAAAAATAAAATAAGTTCGAATGAACGGACGTACAAAATGGACTTTACGATGATCGGCAAAAAGGTTCGAAAACAACTGACGTATCGTACCTCATGAGTTACAAAATACTCTGACTCCTCAATTTTGGTTCGCAGGTTTCTGAGGCGCGCGAGAATCTTTTCGCGGGTGTCTTCCCGCCTGCCAAGAAACTGTTTTATGATGTCGAGTACCTCCGAATGAAACTTGACCTTCTGGAGGTCGGTAATCGGCGGCCTACCCGGCAGCTTCATCGCTTCGATGCGAAAACCGTGGCTGCAGGTTGAGCTCTGCTGCTCGCGGAACTGCATGTACCGTAATTTGGTCACGGCGCGTTGCTCGTGCTCCAGCTGGGTCGGCGCGTCCGGATCAACGGCGATCATCTTCTGATAGAGGTCCGGCCTAGCGGTGGTCTTGGACACCTCGGACTCGAGAAAGGTCCGCGTGCCCATCTTGATGTCCATCACGTGCGGATCGTTGAAACCGAAGAGCAGATCTTGCAGCTCGATGAACGTATCGCCCTTGTACTCGACCTCTCGGTAATATCTGTGAGGAACGACGACGGTTGTGAGTCCCGCGGTCTGTTCTACTACTACTTACGTTGCCGTAAATGATTTTCAGACAAAAAGATTTTCAAGTAAACCTCGGAATGCAGTCCCGCAACGCTTCCTCCTTGCTCAGGGTCTCGTAAACGATGCGCTCCGTGTTTTCGTCGCCCGTCCTCCTCTTCCAGACGGTGCCAGGGCCGGCTGGTGCGAAGCCGTCTGGGTGGCCCGATAATTGAAACCAGGACTTCAGTCGGTTCTTCAAGAGCACGTCGCTGGCTGGGGCCGTCAGGTCTAGAGCATTCTGAAACATCGTAAGAAGGTACAATCAATTGAGCTGCTTTTCATGAAACGTGGGCGAGCGGAAGAACGGCTATGTACGAATACAAATGCACGTACCAGGGCGAGAAATTTCAGGGAGAGATCGGCATCGTCCGGCATGGTCGCGTCGGACAGGACCAGGGGGAATTGTTCCATCTTTCGCATGGTGGCCGGGTCGCTGGGCAGTTTGGCAGAGTTGGACGATCGAGAACCGGCGCTGCTGGATCGGTTATTGTGGGAGCCCATCGATGAGCTCCGTCGCCATTGACGGAAAGCGCTGTAAGTGCTGCTGCTGCTGCTGCTTCCGCCGGAACTGGACCCATCTTTTTGTCGACGGTGGTCCTTGTTGCCCATCGAATCATGACTGTTCAATCGCGTTTGCTCTTTGCTTGAGGGCTGCAACCAGAGAGGCCTACTAAGAATTTAATCCAACCGGGACAGTGCGTTACGCTACAGAACGCGTCGCCTCGAAATTTCAGTCGTCCGTAACCGAGAGGAATCGATACGACGTGATCGCGACCGATCGGATCGGTCTCGCCACTGAAGCGGCAATCAATAACTTTTCGACGATCCTCGATCGCAACGAGAGACGATCCGAGCTATATCTCGTTACTCCGCAGTGGAGAAACCGCCGGTCGCGCGCGCGCGCGAAGGCTGTTTGTTATTATTCGCGCTAAGTCGCGTTTTTTTTCGACGTGAATACTCGATATCGCGGTACACCATTCATTTTAATCTCGCGCGGCAAGGTCCGCACGCGCGTAACTCGACCATGATTTCGGCCTCGATTATCGGCCCGCGTTATCGGCTCGCGTCTACGAGCGCGGACGACCGCAAATCGATTAATTATTAATTAGACGTTTGATGGATCGCAGGAACAAACGTCGGCAAACAAGTAAATGCCGTGATTTATCCGCGGATCTCGTTACAGAGCAGACAAAAAAAGGGCAGACAAAAAATCACCCGCTGCTTCGTGCGTGCCTCTCGGGAGGAAAACGCAGAGAGGGAGGAGGGGGATATATATATATATATAAACCAGAACTCGAAGCGCGATCGTTTCATAAATACGGATCATGTCTCACGCTACCTATTGACGTCAGTGACTTTTATTCGAGCTGCAACGTGCCGCTTGTCGCCGCAGGGCCGATCCGGCGTGTTCGCGGTGCGCGATTGCCCCCGGAGAGGGGAAGGCTGGGGACGAGGGGAGAGAGACGATCGAAATGTCGAGGCTCTTAATGCGAGGCGATGCGGATGTGTGCCGACTATTCGTACGCACTCGCTCAATTTAGACCGGTTCGCGGATTTTTTTCCCCCATCGAATTCGACGACGAGAATTAATTTTTTCAATTTTCTCATTAACACTGAAACTACCAAAGCAATTAAGATAACAGGGTTATTTATATATATTTTTTTAATTTCTCCAATTTATAACAGTGTACCTTCCGATGACTTTTATTGCAGTATGTAAATGACTGAATTGATAAATTAATTTTTTTTCCTTCATTTTTTTTCAAAGCTATATGCATAAGGTAATTAGGGGGAAGATGCCAAGCAACCATGATTCAGAATTCGTTTATAAGTTTCTAAGTTAACTACTACTCTATGTTCATTTTATAGTGTTTTCTAATACTGTATTCTTTAAATAACAAATACATTTTATTTGAATTAATCGAAATATATATATTATTTCTTTTATAAATTAAATATAAAATGCTTGGCGTCCCCTCCCCCATTTACTTTATATAGTATACTTAAATAGTAGAAATTAATCATCGGTAGATATAGTGTTAATGCGCGACACGACGTTCGCAGCCTTGGGGTGACTCCGGTGACCAAACTCCGATTAATTTAATCGGCGATTAACTTATCAAGTAACACCTGTACTATATACTCTGTTAATATAAATGGAATTATTAACTGTCGTTTAATACATGGAACAAAAAAGATTAGTAACTAAGTAAATCAATTGACAAAGGCTCGAAGATATCAAAAGGATTGAATTAGAGACGGCGAATTATGTAGCTAGAAATTTTGCTTTAAGCAATCCCGAAATAATCGCCGATTATTCTAATTAATTGAAGAATTTGATCGAAGTTGTCCTTGCGTCCATTTCTACCAATTTAGATTAACTTTAATCTCGGTTTAACTTACTCTTTATCTTTTTCTAATTCTTAGAACTAGAAAGATAAAGAGTAAGTTAAACCGAGATTAATTCTTAGAACTAGAAAAAGATAAAGAGTAAGTCAAACCGAGATTAAAGTTAATCTACACTAGTAGAAATGGACATTAGAGAGAATCGCGTTAGATCCGAGCAAACTCGTCGGCTCGCAGACTCTACAAGTCATCCTGCGGATGTATTTTACAGTCGCGAAATAATAACAGCGAGAGAGATGTTCACCTTCAAAATATATACATAGTGCCGTAGTTGAAGTGTTGCTTTTCGCAACGCCGATTTCTCGTTAAATAATACTAGAACATAAAATACACACCGATGACCGCGTTAGGCTCGAATCAGCCTAGTCTTTCCATCCCGAGTTTCAGCTCAAGTCATTAAGTTCTTTCTTTATTTTCTAATTACGATCCTTTCGTCAATTTCTTTTTATATTTCGCGTAACGCGCGATGTTACAATTAGGATAAACAAAGGAATTCTCTTATCACTAATTTTATCTTTTTACGATGATAGAATCAAACGAAAAGTACGACGCAGTAAAAAATTCTATTTTAACCGTCCGTACAGTTTCTTTCTATATTTAGACCTGTAATGTACTATCTTATCGCATCACGCACATCATATAGATTACCGTAAAATATCGCGAACGACTAAAGATTGTTCAGTGACTTGACAATAAGTTGCTACAGTGTTTCCGCGCTGTGGAAATGTTCGGCGGGCTGCTCGTAGCGGAAAGATTAACAAGCAGGACCGTAAAGTGGTAGGAAGAAAGAAGAGTGGTTGAAAAATGTGTCTCTGGAAAAACACGGCGGGCCCGCGTAACTATAAATACACCCGCGTTTCAGAAAGAAAAACAGGCGTAAATGAATGTTAATTGCGCGGAACGACGGCGGGCTAAGTAAGTCCGTTAAGTCCGGCTAGACACGAGTCCGGCTTAATCGCCCGTTCATCCTGTCTCGAATCGCCGGTAATGGCCTTTGTGGCAAAGACAGAGGTAAACGGTGCCCGCCAAGTAACGCGACGTCTTAACGAAATTACCACCGCGGGGAGGCTCGGCCTCCCTCCCGCGACGATCCGCCGACGGAATCCGCCTGCGTGTGTTAAACTCGTGTCAGACTATTGAAGACTGAGGGCCGTTCTCACCATCTCCGATTAAGGCCTAGTCTACAATGGCTGTAGTAATCCTTTAGCCTTTTGTTCGAAGAAAAGTAATTTTTGACACAAAGTGTTTCCCGCATTGCCTAAATTTAACAGTTGGGATCTGGGTAGCGATCATGTAACTTTTTCCCTAAGGCGGAAACGTGAAAAGTGAAAAGTTCAACTCTTCGCGTTTTCGCCCTAGGGAAAAAGTTACATGATCGCTACCCTGAGCAACTCTTGAAGCTTAAGAATTACGACTGAAGCAGCGTGGAAAACGCTTTTGGCCGAAATTATTCAAAAGCTAAAGGCTTACTACAGCCATTGTAGACTAGGCCTAACTGAATCGGCTGATTGAATTTAAGAACTGCCCCAACTGCAAAACTTAAAACTGATCATCTCTAACCTAATTTCTTGGCTTTTCTTGACTTTCTTTTTACATTTCATTCTACACTTTTCCTTTGTCACACTTTTTTGTTCAAGGATTATGCTATTCTTATTATTGATATGACAAGAATAAATTAGAAACGACGACTTAAGACAGCTTTTGAAGTCTTGCTGTTGGTAATTCTTAATCGGCCGATTAAGTTAAGCGGAGATGGTGAGAACGTTCCTGAGGATTGCGAATTGGAGATTAGAATTCGATTAAAGCATAGTATCTACAATGCTATAGTCAGCTTTTAACCATTAAATAATTTTCGGCCAAAAGCGTTTTTCGCGCTGCTTCAGTCGTAATCCTTAAGCTTCGAGAGTTGATCAGATCCCAACTGTTAAGTTTAAGGCTTGAGGCAACGCGGGAAACGCTTTTTGCCAGAAATTATTTTACTTCGAGCAAAAAACTAAAGACTTACACAGCCATTGTAGACTAGGCCTAAAGCCTTGTGTCCACGATGCTAGAAATCGATCCGAGATCTCGGACGGAGAAAATTGACCAATTGGCCGAATTGTTCAAATGCGATTGGTCATTCTCTCTTTATCCGAGATCTCGGACCGATTTCTAGTATCGTAGACTTAAAAGAATTAAAAGAACCAAGAGAATGAAGATTAAGATTATTCGATTGGTCGAATTCCAATCTCCAATTCGTAGCGATCCTCAATCTCCAACGCGTAGCCAAACACGAGCCTTTACCTACGCCTGTTACACGGAAAGAATGGTTTTGCAGAAATATTTAAAAATTTGGCCAGATACAGATCTGAAAATAATTTTGTTGGGCCCCTTAAAATAATTATATAGGACGCCTAAAATAGTTGTTGAAATATCGAAACTCTTTGTAGCATTATCATCATGTTTGAGCGTCCCACACAGTTACCTTTGACGGTCTAACAAAATTATTTTCAGATCTGTATCCGGCCAAACATTTAGATACTTCAGCAAAACCGTTCTTTCAGCATACGAACGCCAGCGCGTTACGATTTCCGTGATTTAATTACTACGGCGGGGTTATTATTCTTCTAGCATTATCATCATGTTTGAGCGTCCCACATAGTTACCTTTGACGGTCTAACAAAATTATTTTCAGATCTGTATCTGGCCAAATTTTTAGATACTTCAGCAAAACCGTTCTTTCCGCGTACGAGCGTCAGTGCGTTACGATTCCCGTTATTAAATTACCACGGCGAGGTGATTATTACCATCAACGGCGAAACGTAACTGACTCCGTGGCCGTTCCACGCGCGACTCGGTAACAAGTGTTATCCGCGCTTAAAACTGTGTCACCGCGCGCCTCGAGCGATCTGTCGCAGCCGCGTATCGCTCCGCGAAATCGTAAGGCATCGGGCCGAGCGGTTTTCTCGCGCGCGCGAACTAGGTTGCACGCTTAACCCTTTCAACCTGCCGGGCTGAGGTGGCACGACGGATCCCGTCGATGGAAATTCCTGTCAGCGAGATAGCCTTCTTTCTCTCTCGACCTCGTCGCTCCTCCAGTCGATCCATCAGTCGAAACGCGGGGAAATTCTTACGACGGAACTCGCGCCGGGAACATCCGTTTGCACCACAGAATCATCTTCCCCGTTTTCTTCGCGTTTTCTCCGCGTCGCGTCGAAGCAGCGAAACAGCCGCGGCACGTGGACGTGGATTAATGCCGCTACATATCATCAGCGATGACTGTGCTCGGTAATGCGCGCGTGCGTCATTAATAGGAAAACCTATCGTTATTTTTCACCCATTCCGGTATCAAAGCTTCTTCATCGTGATTAATCGTCGGTATCCGCCTTTCGCGATATTGCGAGACGATACCGATTGTGGGATCTGGGATTAGCCGAAGAGGATCCGAGCGGAGCGGAGCGAGGCGAAGAAAGTTGGAAAGCTTCGAAGGAACGAAGAAGGTGTACGTCACTGCTCGAGCGACCTCCTGTTGCGCCAGCGTCGAATGCGTTTCTCTCTCTCTCTCTCTTTCGCGTTTTAAAAAAAGAAATTTTCTGCGCGCGCACTAATGTTCATCAACAAATTAAATTCGGGAACACGGAGAAAATTTTATATTAAAAATTACTATTAGTTTAACGTTCACTATGCCGTGATACTGAAGTCCTTTTTATTACGATTGATTTTGCTTTTTGAATTTCTCATTTACAAACTAATGGCGTTGTTTGAACATATGTAATTGATATAAAGGAAATATGCAATTTTGTACTTGAAAAGGGCCAAAACCCATGGCCGAAACGTAGTACTCTACAATAAACGTTTTATTAGCCAGTTGTGTCGATCATACTTTATTCTCGTTATTTACTTACTGGCGAAAAGAAGATTCCATTATTTTATAAAAATTACTATGTATGGCAGTAGCCGTGGACTATTGTTAGAATTATAAAAATTTTTACTATGTAAAACAATGAAAAACACAGTAAAAATTTTTATAATTCCAATAGTCCACGGCTACTGCCATACATAGTAATTTTTAATATAAAATTTTCTCCGTGAAGAGATACCTAATTATTTGTCACGTTGGTCGAACAGAAATGTTGACGAAACGATGGCACGGTTTTAAGACGGTAAAAAAATGGAATACTTTGTAATACGCGTGGATTATTATATTATCATTATTATATTAACCTTTAGGCTGTTGGGAAAGCCACTTTCGTGGCTCTGAATAAATCTCGAAATTCTGCGCAATGTGTATGTTATTTACATAAATTTTTGGGAAAAAAGAACACTATTTTAATGAAAAAGTACCGGCAGCGTAAAGGTTAATGGCTTATTATCATTATTACACATTTCGGCCTATTATATATTATTTTATATATCTGTGGAAAAAGTTCCTCACTTTTTAAATAATTTCTTTGAAAGGAGTTCTGTGAATCTCAGAGCAGAAAGGACGGCTCGTTGTGGGATCGATCTTCATCTGAAGATTATTGATTGACCAGTTGTTCTTATACGAGAGACACGAAGAAGCGCAACAATATTACTATTATAACCGACTACAGAGAATCTCTTTTATCTCGTTCCATTTACCGCAACTTTTTCCTATCTCTGGCATGCATTCCTTTCTTTCATCTTATTTCATTGCGTTTTCTACGTACTATATCTATGTTACTCGCATTCCAGGAAAACGCGTGTTCCTGGAATAGAATATAAATTATAAGCGCTTCGGTGCCACACTGCCCTTTAACACTAGAAGTATCGAGCGGTCATTCTTGACCGTTTCTATTTTTTAAATTAATATCCTTTTTTATATATCGAAGATGGGATTTAGAAATTTTCTGACTTTTTGTCAATTGAGTAATCGATGAAGTCCGAAAGTTTTGAAGATGTACACTGAAAAAAATATTTGTATAAAATTACATTATGCTGGGTTTTTTTTACCGACCCAGCATAATCATGCAATATTGCTACCCACATGGAAAATTGCAAGTGATTACAAGTGATTTCACATGAAATTACGAGTGATTTTTGTATAAAAACAGTAATTTCACCTATATTTTACCGTTAATACGTATTTTCACTTTAAAAAATCTGGAAAAAAGGAATTGCAGCGATAATTAGGTAATTTTCCGGTTTTGAACAAGCAATTTCTATGTAAAAATACATGGATTTTTTTCAGTGTATCTTTGATATGCAAAAAATGCATTAATTTCAAAAATAGAAACGTTCCAACATAAGCGGGGTCTACAATGAGATTTTAAGTCGTAAGACTTGACATATCGAAGTTGAGCATTCTAAGTAAGACCGCAATTTTGATTGTGATTGGTCGATATGTTAAATCTTACGACTTAAAACCTTATTGTAGACACCGCTACACGGTGAAAATTTTATATTAAAAATTACTATGTATGGCAGTAGCCGTGGCCTATTGCTGGAATTATAAAAATTGTTACTATGTTTTTCATTGTTTTACATAGTAAATATTTTTATAATTCCACGGTTACTGCCATACATAGTAATTTTTAATATAAAATTTTCTCCGTGTATTAACCCCTTGTCTACAATGCGTATTTAAGGCGTTAAGATTGAAGAAATTGACCAATCACAGTCGTATATGAGGAAAATAAACGACTGCGATTGGTCAATTTCTTAAGTCTTAACGCCTTAAATACGCATTGTAGACAAGGG